>JAGFMF010011626.1:2792156-2856688 GCA_019455555.1 Galemys pyrenaicus
GTGCCCGCTGCTCCCCTCAGCAGTGTACTTCCGTTGATCTGCCTGTTCTGCTCCCCGCTTTCTGTGGTGAATCCTCTCACCCCCCCATATCTCTGGCCTATACCCCAGTGCTTGTATGCATAAATAAATAAATCTTTAAAAAAAAAAATAAAAATCCAGTAACAGTCCACCAGAACTCTTCTCTAACAAAGGTATCTCACCAGGCAATTTATTCAGTCCCTTCAAAGACAACCTTCATAATCATGAGCCAGAAGGCAGCTATCTGAGTTCTGCTACTGGATTGGAGTGGGGGCAGGAGGAAACAAAGCATACAACAGCAATTAAACCTTACAAAGGATTTAGGCATTTTCTTTTTTAGTTCTCTTTGTGAATAATTTTTACAGATTTTACCACCCCTTCCTAAGAGTCCCCCACATATATTTTTTGGTTCCCTAATATATAGAAATTAAGTAAGACTTACTCCTCAATATATCTCTTAATACTCTTTCCATTCTCCCAAGATATAATAGCACATCTCCATTTTCCTATTCCCTACTGTGTCTTCTATTATCATCTCACTTCCACATGTATGAAATGGAACTCATCACCTTCTCATTACAATTCCCCTGTGTGCTGCAGCCAGGCTTTCCTTAAAGAACAATGTTCATCACACCTGTTAGACATGAGGGAAATTTTGAACAAGTATAAACCCAAACTCCATAATCTATCATTTAGATTCCACCACAATGGAAGATAAACCTATTTCTCCAATGTACTTATCAAGTACCCCACAACATGAATCTTTCACTTAGATCAGAATCTGCTTCATACTACATCACATCTATTTCCACTTCTGTATCTTTGTTTATGCAACTTCTCTACTGGATGACCTCTCCTCACATGAATGCAATCTTTCTTATGAAATGCAACTAAAACTCTTTTTCTGTCAGCCTCCTCTCATCACCCTCATTCATGGTGCTTTTTCTCTATATCCCTACTTTCAGTCAAACCTGTATGTAATGTCTACTTGGTACAAGCCATTATGCTACACGCCAGGTACACAAAGATAAAGTGGAGTCACTGACTCATGAACATCACATCATATTATTATTATGGGAAGCAGATAAGCAAGTGGTTGAAAATCAGTGCTATAAATATAATAATAAAAATAGTATAATGAAGGGACAAAGAAAAGAGTAACAGTATCTGCTTTCAGGAGTTTAGGAAAAGGCTACACGGAAGAGTAAGTGGCAGACTATGCTCTTAAAGGTTAAATGTGACTTTTTTCAAAGGGAATAGTTGAAAGGGAAACTGTTCCAGAAGGAGGAAACAGCATGAGAAAGGACCATGAGTGAAATAACATTATCCACCCAAGGAATATGTAATGTTGAATAAAAGCATAGGTTTTAAAGGACTAACAGGAGAGTTAGTTAAGATAAACTAACAAGTAGGCAATGGAGAAACAATGAAAGAACACAAGGAAGGTAGTAACAGGATAGCTTTATAATTTAGGCAAATTCTCTAAAAGCTAAGGAGTGGTCAACTGGGAGAAGATAAAGATGAGAAACAGGAAAAGCAATATATATCAAGGTAGAAGCAGATATATGAGGCAACAGAATCTACCGATTTGCACGTAATACATGAACAAGAGGAAGGAAATAAAAACAACTCCAAGTACTCTGGCCTTAATGATTAGATGATGTGGTCATCCCAAACAATAGGAACCATGGAAATAATAAGTTGAGAGCAAGATGGAGAAGATGAGTTCAGTAAACCTTTGGATATCTAGGTAGAAAAAATGATAGTATAGCACTTCAATATGGAGTCTCTCTTTGAGGATATATAAACACATTTCACCATTCCTAGAACCCCCAAACTCAGATACAGTGACAAACATAGTAAAGTTATGTATGTGTTTACTACTGAAAGATTTTGAACAATAGAAATATATGTAGGGATAACTGTGATGTTCACGATTTGAATGTTCTCCTACCTTCTAGAAGGGGAATACTCATAGAACGGCCTACTTTGAACTGTCAACATTATCACTTCAACTGTCAAAGAGCATCTACAAAGCAACCTATATATGCCATTAAAGTTTCCTTGCGAAACACAACTTCCAAGGTACTTAGTAGTAAGACTTAACATGAAGCAAAAGCTCCTGCATTTATCAACCCAATACTGACCTCTAGTGGGCTAAAGGAATACATACAAATGACCTTTAAAATAAGAAAATATTAGTTGAAAAGAAAGAGATCTTTACAATTTTAGGTTGGATACCTGATATAATTACATGCACTTCAATTATAAGGTGTTATAACAGAAAAAAAAACTTTCATAGAGTAAGACAGGTTTTAAAATCTAGATCTACAATTTATTAATTCTATAATCTTGAGACAGCTTCCTTACTTCTGTGTAACATGCCCAATCATTAAAAGGTTAATTAAAAAGATGTACTTCATAGCCATTACTAGGATTAAATGAAATAATAAACATAGATCATTTTGAATTTCAAATAATAAGTTAAAAAAAAAACACTGGAAGTTCTAAGCTACACTTGTCTTCCTTCTGAAAATGAGATAGGGGTGATGTTTCACTGTCTACTACAGAAGCAGCTGAGATATCTAGCAATATGTAGATACTTAATCATTAATGGCATCTACTACAACTACACATTGCCATTCAATTTTGCCTTATACTACATTTCAAGTATCAGGTATCTTTCCTGGGTACCTCTTGTGCTCCAATTCAGATCCTCTCAGCCTCATCTCTTACTCCAAGTAGAGCATTAGCAAACTGATAGCGGCTGCCTGGTAAATGTCATCTGACATCAGCACTAGCACTTATACTCTGCCTCTAGCTTCCTACCTTGGAGCTTTGCTGAGAAGGTTGTGTGGATCTCACAAGAACTACTTGGCATTCCAGATTCTCAACCCAGAAATGAGGCAACCATAGATCAAGAAGCAGAGAGATAAATGCTTCCACATTTCATCCCTCCCACAGGCTCCATATGGCTTCTCAGAGGGTTCCATGGATTAAGGAGCCACACTGCCCTAGCATTGATTGCACTGACTCTATCCAGCTGCTCTTTTCAATCCTCCTGAAGCTTACTCCTGTTCCAGATTTGCTTGAATAAACCACTCACTTACAAAACTCTCAGGTTCTCTTAGGGAAGCACATCCCACACAACAATACAGTGAAGTAAGATTATGACTCTGTTTCATAAGTGAAGACCAAAGGATAATACCAAAAGTAACTGGCAAGACCAAGATATGAACTTAAAGGTGTCTCTTCAAGTATCAGCAATCAAAGGAACTGAAAAGATTGCAATTTTGAAACAATTTCTTCATGTTTACCACCACTAGCTCTGGCAACTATCCTTCTTTTTAGCTAGCTCCAATATAAAATCAAAAGTTAAAGTTATGTCAGTTTTATCTTTTAAAAACCCCTGCTCTTACCTGTGTTGATCTCTCTATTGTTTCTCTGGTTTGATCCTTAAAACACCTAATAAATGAGTTACTGTGTAGCAGGATCATAGTATATCACCAAACTAGATAATATACTATTATCCTCCATGGCCCTTCCGTTTCCGCTACAGAAAACACACTAGTTGAAGTGTGTTCTCCATTGCATTCGCAAGACTTACATTCAGAAGTCAAATGAGGAAAAACAAAACACAAGGATACAATAAAGAACAATTGTGATAACACAAACAGCATTTTAAGATCTATTTCTGAACAGCAAGAATTACTCCATAATTGCTTATTCTTTAGATACACATCCTTTCAGCAAATTTTAATGAATCAATCTGCATTTATATACTCTTTCTTCTAGAAATGAGGTGAGTCCTTGTCTTTTGTCCATGCATTTAAATTCTGGACTGCCTTCTTTTTTTTTCCTTTATTTATATATATTTGACATCAATTGTGGTCCCCATGGATTTCCCACCACCATTTCACCAGTGCACCATCACCTCAGTCCCTTGTGTTCTTTCTGCTCTCAAGCCATTCCCTCCCCTCTCCCCACAAAGTTGGACTGCATTCTTAATGAAAGCCAATCTTAAGAGTTCTCAGAAAGCAGAGAAGATATTCATCTTTCCAAAATGTCTCAGGTACAAGATATTTTCACAAGGCAAGGATTGTTACATCTCCTCATCCCTCCAAAATTCTTAAGATAATATTTGTTTGAGTGCAGGTGAGGATAGGAAGGGAGTGATAGGGGCCAGAAGAGAATAAATTGTTAGGTAAATCTATTAAACACACACTCTCACATACACACACACACACACACACACACACACAAAGGTCACTGTTAATACCTCAAAGGTCAAATATTTTAATTCTAACATTATTTTGATCCTTTCAATGTACACATAGGTTTTCTCTCTGTAGTAACCTATCATAAGAAAAGGGATCTAGTTAGGTCCAAGATTGGAATTCTCTGTCAGAAAATTTTTTTCCTGACATACTTTTTCACAAATTAAAATTAAATGAATTGTTGTAACAAAACAAAAATTCAGTACATCTAAGAGGTAAAAGCATTGGGCAGAGTTATGAGACTTAAATTATAATTTTTTACATTTTTATGTTACTAATAGTTACATGACCTTGTTATAGTTTGCTGAAAAAAAAGATGATTGTCTAAAAATTATGCTAACATTAAAACTGTATATAATTATTATTTCAACACCTGAAACAACATGAACTTAGTAAAATAAATAAATCATTACGAGACTTTGAAAATTAAAAAAAAGGGATCAATTTTCAAGTACTTATAAAGTAACTCTGATAAGATATATAATACAGTTAATAATTGCTGTAAAAATATCACACAACTTGTGGGCCCTCCCCTGGTGGCGCAGTGGATTAAGCAACACACTATGAAGCAAACCGCAGCCACTGCAGCACAAGTTCGATCCCTGCCGCCGGCCAGAGAGGGGACCCACATGGCACGGCAGACTTCTCCTGCCTCACTCGCTGCTCCCCTCAGCAGTGTATCTCAGTCAATTTGCCTGTTCTGCTCCCCATTCTGTCTCTGGTGAATCCTCTCACTGTCCACACCTCTGGCCTGTGCCCCAGTTCTTATATGAATTTAAAAAAAACTTTAAAAAAAAAAGAAAAAAAATCACACAACTTGAGATAAAGTAGTAGATGCAGTACTAAGTAAACAATAAATTTAGTTTCTCCCTTTCATCTTCTTTGATAGTTACAAAATATTCTTTCCTAAGTGTTATTAAAGTAAAAAATACTAAATAGTATATACCGAATATTCAATGTTTAAGCACACTGTCTAAAAAAACAAAGCCAGTCTTTTATTAAAAGTGTAAGTTACATTCTAAAAAGGAACAAGATATTAAGTCATGTCCTATAATTTCTTTATACTCCAGTGATCCACTGAGACATACTATCAAAAAGGTAGTTTCCCCCTAACAAAATTAAGAAGAGTCTAAAAACAAGTTGTTCTAAGAGTATGCACTGAGTCACTTCCCCATGTCGACCTACTTACTCTTTTCTCATGTTTCTTCATGACTATGATATAGAAATTGATATAACAGATCCAAAATAACATATAGGACATGGTATTGAATGAAAAAAATAAATGGAGTGTTAGAAAATCGTACACATATTTAAATACTCAGTTTGAAATAAAGTTTTCCATAAGAACTTCAATGAAGAGAAAACATCCAAAGGCCACATTAAAGTGACAGACAATACTCCAAACTGCCATCTAAAAAAGGAGAATGGTGAAGAAAACCAATTTTTATCATAGAAAACCCATACCATTAGTGTGGTCTACTAGGACAGCCACGGTATATTATGTCTCCCATTCTATAAATTACCTTAACTCCAGGGTATCATCTTAAGACCACAGTAAAGTTACTTATGTGGTTAGTTACGTAGTGATCAGTTATGTAGAGAGTTAATGAGACAAAGACGGTGATTCAAGTGTACATAGGTCAACTTTCCATAGAAGAAAACCTTCATACAATGAAAAACTTGGTTATGGTCCCAGTAAAATGCATGCATTGTATGAACTACTAGTTACAAAGTAAATCTGGAAAATAATGTGACTCAACTTAGTAGTTTATAAATATAAATGGAAAAGGTACAAAAACACGTATACATTCTATTTCAAACATTGCTAAAGAAAAGTTACCAAGAGACCCAATCTATACAGAATTGGAATATTTATAAGGAAATTATATTAGTTACTATACTGTGCTTCATTCACATACTCTGGACATAACAAAGAAAGAAAAACAAAAAATTAATGTTTCCAAAGCTTAGCTTCAACTACCGTGACAACTTTTCAAGAGTCAAAAGTTCTAAACATATTATTCACTTCGTTTTATATGACAGTGTGAAGGACTTTAATGGAACATAGTAAACCACTGGAAAACTGATAGTACTTCTTGCCTACAAAATCTAATGTTTCCTTGTTTTATCAGTAGCTTCCTAACAACACAAAAGACATATATTTTTCATGAACTATGCTAGTCAGGTAAGGAGAATACTAGAACAGGGAGGTCATATACCTACTACCCAGAACTTTCAGAAGCCCCATAGGAAGTGGGACAACTCAACTGCAATTTAGTCAACCCATGAAAGAATAAGCATAATAATCATGATTTAGTTCATAAAAATGAATTAAATGTTGAACGAAATTTCCACCAAAGTTGACTTTGGATGAATCACAGTACACAGAGAAAACAGTGTTACATAATAGAAAAATGTATCTCCTAAAAAAGCACCACAGAACAAAGAATAGCAACAATTGCAATTTAACCAATCTAAAAAGGACTAAACATTACAAATATGATCTAGTTTGTTAGATAAATTTAAAAGTTAATAAAAATGTTGCAAAAATAACAGTAGTAGGCTATAAAGTTAAATCTCGAGGACATTGTTAGAATTTTTAATTTAGGCTGTATATTTATAAGTGTGATTTTAAATGTCTCACTCTTGTTCATAAAAGAAGCTAGTGGTGTTTGTTTCAAAAGGAAAAGCAAATTAACTTTGTTTTGTGATAATCATTGGAAATTGATTTACCATGAAAGAAAGCTAAAAGAGAGTTATGGTTAATTCTGTGGTTCTGACTAGTTACTGCATATTTTGTGTTATGATGTTTCATGACCCTTTAACAGAATGAGACAAAGAATTTTAAGACTTCACTTTATAATGTACTTTTGAAAGGAATCATATTCTTTAAAAACAAAATTATAAAAAGCAGACTTTCTAAAAGAAGAAAAAGAGAACAAAGTTAATAAAAATGACAGTGAGAATGGCATAAGGCCAAAGACTCATTTGAAACATAAAATCTTCCTAAGATTGAATAGACATGTGTTCTCTTACTGGCAGGTGTAAAACTATACATTCACACAAGCTTCTATTTCTAGCTTTAACTTAAATATCAGGTGTTTCTCAATATATTATAAAGTTTTTATGCATCTTCCTTATAAAATTCAATATTGTTATCACAGCAGGTATCCAAGTCAAATATGCATGATCAAGCTTATATTCATAAAATGGGCAGAGTATAGCATGTTAATAATTTTGAATCTAGAAATAACATTATGCAACAAATAAAAGGAAGTAATGTAAATGCCTACTAATAAAGAATTAGGTAATAAAGATCAGGAAATTATACAACATAAATGTGAAGAAATATTATTAAAAAACTTTTAAAAATACTCAACAACGTGGAGAAATCTCCTTAATAGTGCTAAATACTTAAAAATCAAGCTACAATTTATAAATACATAAATTATAATCAAAATTCATAAAACAGATGTGAACAAATGCAACACTAAAGGTATAGCCACTTCAAGTAATGGTGAGCTAGATTATTTAGACAAGAAAAACCATAATAAAGAATAAAAGTTATAAGTATAAAGGTTTAAGGGAGTTAACAAGATGGTGATGACTCATTAGGCCAGGATCCAGGAATGGGAGGAAAAGCCACCAACATTTGCAGCAACTTTTCCATTTAGGGCATTTACCAATACTCAAAGAGTAACAGAATGGCTAAATGGAATATTTTTTACATCCTAAAGGGTTATAAAGCAGGAATAAAACTCAAGTTTCACTGAAGTGGAAGGTATACCCTTTTTGATGGTTTGGAGCCTTGAACAACTGCACCCTGAGATAAGGTTAACATCAAAATAAGATCAGATGAACCCCTGTAAGGATTCATACGCACTAAGTTATATTAAAATAACCCCAAAGTACTATTTTTCCCTAGTATCCAGAATGATATTATCTACGCATATCTAATGAAAGCAAACATGACTCCTCTTGAGGAAGGTGTCATAATCCTAGCCTTTAAATTGTTTCCACAATTTTGAAACTACAATGCTCAGCACACAATTTAAAATAAGTGAACACAAAAGGAGAAAAGACAATGTGAATTAAACCAATGAGGAAGTTGGAAAAGGGGAAGAGAATGGTGAAGAAAATATATCAGAACTCCAAAAAGTATGGTTATTAGATACATACTTTGAAAATTCAAAAGTAGGACAATACTACAGACCCAACAGACATTCAAAATTTATTAGGATATACTATTAATAGCTTTATGCTCATATATACAACAACTTATATGAAAGAGACAAATTCCTTGAAACAAACTATTAAAGCTCACTCAAGAAGAAATAGACAAAGTGAATAGTTATCTATGCATTGAAGAAATAGGATTTGTGAATAAAAATCTTCTGACAAATAAAACTGCAGATACAGATAGCTCACTATTACCAAAAACTGAAAGAGAACAGGACATATCCAAACTCACTGAAGAATCCAGTATTATCCTAATAACAAAAACCATACAAGAAAGTAACATTAAAAATATCCCAATATCCAATATCCCTTGTGAAAACAGACAGAAAAAAATATATACCACTTTCAGCACATAAAGTCAGACTGTAAAACTGTGTGTGTGTGTGCGTGTGCATGTGTGTTTCTGATAATTCATGACCAGGTGAGGCTAATTTTAAGAATGCTAAGCTCTATTTTTACTAACTTGTCTGACTTCAAATATGTGTAGTTTTTCCACCACATTAATCATTTCTCCAATTCTCTAGAACCAAAAAGGTATCCTACAACTCACTTCAATTCAGAATCAGAATTAGCATGAGACTCCACAAATATAAAGGTCTCATATTCACAAGACTGCCATCACTTCAGATGTCAGGATACCTAACATCTCTCCAACTTGACCACAAATCAAGATTTCCATGACCATCTCTTCAGGTTCAGAAATTTATAAAGTGGCTCATCAAATTCAGGGAAGTGTTTCACTTACCACTACCAGTTTATTCTAAAGGGCACAACTCAGGAACAGCCAATTGAAAGACAAGAATAGCACAAAGTAAGAGTGTGAGGTAACGTCTGGAGCTTCCATGCCCTCAGATATGTGCCAATCCTCCTAGCACCTTGATGTGAACACCAACCTGTAGAATCTAAACCACACTGTAAAGGAATTTTTATGGAGGTTCCATTACATGGGCATGATTGATTAAATTAAATAATTGGTAATTAACATAATTTCCAATTCCATGTCACTCTCTCCTCCCTGAAGGTCAAAGAGTGGAACTGAATGTTCTAATCCTTTTCTCACATGGATAGTTCCTCTAGTAACCAGCTTCCATCCTGAAGTTACCTAGGGACCCACCAAGAGTTACATCATTAGCATAAATTCAGGTATAGTTAAGAAGAGTTGTTAAAAATAACAAAAGAAGCTACTCTTGTGCCTATCATTCAGAAAATTTCAAGGGCTTAGATGTTATATATAAGTTAACAAGGATAGAGAGAATATATATATATTTCTTATTATAGCACAATAATTATAATTCACATTTAAAAATTAATCATGTAATTCATTATGTTAAGATGCTAAAAAAGAAAAATCAAATGTTGACAATATTCTTTGTGAAATTACAGGTATAGAAATAAACATTCCCATTCAAAGATAATTAGTAAGAGAGAGAAAGAAAATGGGTAAGGGGACAGAAGAAAAAAGAAAGACACATAAAATCAAAAGATAGGTTAGTAATATAACTTTAAATGTGAAATTTTTATTTAAAAAAATCTGGAAAAGTAATGTGCTACAATTGGAACAAAAATAGAAAAATTTAAAAAACATGAGCAATATAAAACAAGTGATGAAGAGAAACAAGATATCAAAAAAGTAATGTGTCAGAAGAATTTTTTTTTAAAGAATGAAATATGGAAGAAATTGAGTAAAGTTTTAAAGCATTACAGAACTGAAAGCATATTAGAAGTCAGAAGCCAAACCAAGGTAGGGTCAAAAATAACACATAAATTAAAGAAAAATTACAAACACGAAAACAGACATATACATGAAAAAAGTCAGAGATGATAAATATGCAGGACTGACCATGGAGCATATGGTAAATACTGTTTCAGATTAAAAGAATAAGTAGTATATAAAAATACTGAAATTTTCATCCAAAAGTTCTAAATTTATGCAATCAAAAAAGACTACCACTTTCCAACCCCCCCAAAAAAATTAATACTAAGATAAAACCTAATAAACTCCCTCAAGTTTAAGCATAAAGATGTTGTCGTCAGTCAAAAGAAGCACACCACAACATTAAGGGGGATAAAATGGAAAGGGGGAAAAAAGATCTCAGGCTTCTCCTCAATAATAACAGATGTCAAAATATAAGGAGACTAGAGAGAAATACAGTCCCAGAAAGAGCTGTTCCAAAGAAAAAAGTCAAAATGGAATGAATAGATTCTGCTTTCATTTTTGAAGTTTGGAAAGTTTAACAGTTGTTGCTCCTGTTCACTTTAAAATACTAACATAATGTTATCTGAATTTTACCTCAATAAAATAAAGTTTAAAATTTTTAATAATAATAGGTAAATGTGTTAGGTTATTACTATTTATGAATAAGAAAAATATATAACATTAATAATGTAAGGGACCAGAAGGGAGAACTGGGAATACTCTGTTCTCTGCACTACCTGGAAAGTGTTCTACTTGCTAAATCTGATAGTGAAAAGTATACTGCAAATGCTAAAATAAACAGTTAATACAACTTAAGTGTATTATAATTATTGACTAAGAAAAACAAAAGAAATCATAATAGCTTGAGTAAAATCAAAAAAAGCAGAAAAAGATTTGTAAAAAGTAAAAACAACTGCAATGAATAAAAAAATTACAAATATGTTCAATGCTAATCGAACTACAGTTTTCCACCATGGGTTGTACCTCACAGGTGCAACCAATTACAAATCAAAAATAGGTATTATGTAGTTAGACCTATATTGAACATATACATCCTCTTTTTCCTGTCATTATTCCCTAAACAATGCAATCTAACAATTATTTACAACTATTTTACATAATATTTGGTATTATAAGTAATCAAGAGATGATATAAAATATACAAGAAGACATGCAGAGGTTAATACAAGTACTACACAATTTTATATGAGGGAATTCACTATCCACAGATTCTGGCATCCCAGGTACTTGGGATTAATTCCTATGGATACTAAGGGACCACTGTGTATCAATAAGCACATTTAATGTGAATGATATAAATACCAATTGAAAAGCAGAGAGTGAAAGATAAAAAACAAGACAAAACTAATGTTGTTTACAAGAAACATACTTTAAATTTCAAGTCACAAATAGATTTTTTTTTTAAGTAAGGGACAGAAAAAGATGCTAACACTAGTCCAAAGAAAGATGTAGTGATTTATTTTCAGACAAAGCAGACTTCAAAACTAGAGAAATTGTCAGGAACAAAAAGGGAATTACATACTTCCTAAGCTTGATGAAGAATATATTTTAAAAATCTATAGGACATCATATTTAATGGAGAGAAATTAGATGCTTTCCTTCTGAAATCAGGAAGCAGGCAAGCGTACACCCTATCCTCTCTCCAATTTAATACAATGAAATATGGCAAGAAAAAGAAATCAAAAGTATGCAAACTGGAATAAAGAAGTGAGGTTTTTTTTTAAGACAATGTTTTTAAGACAATGGAAATTTCAAAAAAATCAACAAAAACATCTAGAATTAGTAAGGCCTCAGTAAAACTGAACTGAAGAGAAAAACATCAAAGGTACATATCACTGCTAAAGCATTAAATGAATTTAAATGAAAGCTAAAGTTTCATTTAAAAGGGAAGTATAACTTGAAGGATTTTTTTCTTCATTACTTTTTATTATTACTTTAAAATACAAAATCAAATCTGTGAGCACAAGAAAATAAGGGCCACTAAGGGCACTGAAAATTTAGGGAAACATAAGGATTACTAACTATTAAGCCAATACTTTAGGAAGAAATGGGATTTAAAAAAAAAAAAAAAACCTTGTAGTAATTAGCCTCATTAAGAAAGCCAGGCACTTACTTCTCTAAAATAAAAAAAAGAGTAAGGTGACCCAGAGGAAATTTTAAGTAGACAAAAAGGAATTTGGAAATGTTATTCTACACGACCTAGATCTCTTTTAAAACTCTACCTAATGATGTCCTTTTCCTAGGTAAAAGGTAATTTGATGAAATGTGGAGTAGAGGGATAGTGATAGCATCGAATAACATAAGAAAAGCTTACACTAGTGGCCCCACAGAAAAAATAATGAGGATGTATGACACAGGTAATTGTAAGTAGACCTGGTCAAGTAAGTTCAGGTAGCATGATTATAGTAAATAAAATCTGAATAATTATATTTTCTGGAAATGAATTCTCAATAGTAGCAATTTTTTACTGTTATGGATTTTACTAGCTACATCTTTCATCTGTTCAATAAAACCATCATATTTCATATGAAGAAGAGAAAGCAACAATGAACATGTTGATTAATAGCTAATAGACAAACTCTCTCACCAACATGAGAACAGACCAACCATGTTGACAGCGCCATATTCACTTGCCTATCAATGAATTAAAATCTTATTAAATAACTGATTGTTACTTCAAAACCTATTTGCTATCAAAGACTGCTTAGATATTATAGCAATCTGATATGAACTTTAATTCCCACTAACAGTAAATTCATGCCAAATGTGTTTTTGATTATAAATACGACACACAATTACTGTTGTGTATAACATCATTTTATCACACAGATTATTGACTTCTGCTAACATATTCAAGACATAGAAACAGAAATGAGCTCCAGATTAAAAAGGAGCAGTCTGCTGAGACTGAACAGCAGCGTTAGATCAAAATTAAACATTCTTCCTCTCCACAAAATATCCTTGGATCTGGATTAAATTAATCAGAGCCATCAATGTATAAAAATGACAACTTCAAGGAGACAGTGACACACAAATTTTGTGAGACTAAGAGTCTGGCTCTAACCTAAGTTTTTAAACAAAAAGGGGAAAAAAAGGAGTAGGAGGAAAGAGGATGGAGGGAGAGAAGGGGATAGAAAGGGGCAAAGAGGGAGGGAGGGAGGGAGAGTGGAAGGGAGGGGGGGTAAAGTGGGAAAGGCAGAGAGAGAGGAAAGGGCAGGGGGAGAGAGAAGAGAGAAAAAAAAAGTCACGGTTAACTTGTATATGGACAGATGGATTTTTTTTTTAAAGCACTTTCTTTTCCACCAGGGAATATCAATAGCCTTTTAAGCAGTCTTGCATTTAAATGTGTGTTCTGACAGTCATGTCAGAGCCTGGGTAAAAGCCTTTTCATGGAAATCATTAAAAACGAAAAGATCCAGACAAGAGCCCAGTTTTTTTCCAGGGAGTGAGGGTAGTGCAGAATAATGTCAGTTTTAAAAGATGGAAGTACCTTAAACACTGATGGGCTAGACGAAACACCTTTTCCACCCCCTCCAACCTCCCCATGGCCTCCAGCACCTGAACATTTTTACCTGCTGCTGTCTAGAATACTCTATCACAAACAGTCAAGGAACCTTGGGGATGGGGGGTAGGGTGAGGAGTGAGGAGAAAAAGAAGAAAAAGCCTACAACTACACATCAGCCTGCAATTCAAAGCAAAAGGGAATAGAACACTCCCAGAAGTATTCCAACAGAGGTGACCCTCCTGGGCCCTGTGCTCCCCATGTGTAACTCACAAAGTCTCACAGCTCTCAACTTTAAACTGCTGAATCATTTCAGCAAGTGATGTGTACCTATCTGCTGGTGAGAAATAACAATCATTCCTTGCTTCAACCATCATTTCCTTGCTCCCCACTGGTATGTGATCTGCTGCCCACTGTCAAGTACTGAAGCAATGCTGACTGACTCTCCCTAGGAAAACTTGAGGTTGAGCCAGTCAGCCACGAAGGTCACTTTCTAACGAGGCCCTCTGCAAAAGATGTTTTTTGTTCCTGAAAGACCACAGAGATACTGGTATTTCCCTTATCCAAATTAACAACTTTTCAAGGACTTCACCACCCACCACATTTTTCCTTCATGGTCCTGAATAATTTTTTCTTAATATCAAGACTGGAATTTTGATCTGTTAAAATGTCTTTTTTTTTTCATTTATATGTCCCATCAAGATAGTTTGCAAACAATTAACTGTGCCAGAAAAAAAAATCATCTTAGATTTATTAGTCTCTAGTTACTGATGGAAGTTTCTGTCACACTGTTCTTCTATATTTCCCAAATGCTTTAGTGGTTCTGACCACCTTAGGAAAAAGTATAATAGCAAACCCAGTCACTATTATTGAAAGAAATCTCACAGCTGCCTAAAAATTTCTCCTTGAAAGTTAATGTTATTCATATAGTCTTACATCAACCAGGAAAAAAAAGATGTGACTAAACTTAGCTTCAGGCCCTTTAAAAATATGTTTAAACTGCCACTTTACTCTTAAAATGAAGAAAATCCTATAATACTTTGAGTCATAAATACTAATTATAAAAAGGAATCTTGTAATCACAATTAAAAATGTTTTGTCAATGTTATTTATGTACCAAGTACATAACTTTGATTATTTTATTTACATTACAAACAACTCTACACAGTAGATACTTTTATTATCCCACTTTAAAGAAATCTAAAGTTCAGAGAGATGCTGGAAGTGACCAAAGGTTACAAATCCTAGAGAAAGGCAGAAGCAAGATTTAAAACAAAACTTAACAACAGTGGCTATACGCTTAATCACTATAATTATATTCTCAAGTGAATAATAATTGCACTTTTCTTACTGATCATATCCAGACTATCTTACATTTATTTAATCCTATGTCTGGTCTATATTATACCATTGTGGGAGAAATCATTAAAACATTCATGGTTAAAAAAAAAAAATCTTTCTAATCAATAACGTTTTCTGTAAAACCAGTTTTTAACATGTTATTTCTTTAAAATCACACCTTTACTCAGTTTTACCATTACTGACAGTTAAACATCATGAAAAAAAGTGACAGCTCCATATATTTAATTATTCAATGGTTCGCACAAAAATGCAAGCATCTCCTACACACTTAAAAATCTCATAAAACTTGAATACAAAACACTACGTATAGGAGGTTATAAGAACCTCCAGCTTAAAAAGAAGAGACTAAAATGCCAGGATGAAAAGGCCTACGGCTTAATCAGTTTACATTGTGAAGAGTAACTGCACAGGGTTTCACAACTTCCAATACCAAATTAAGTCTCTTTCCATTCTTATCTTGATATAATTGTCTTTTTAGCTCAAAGGAAAAGTATTTCATAATCTTTTACTAGCTCTTCATCTATCATACTAACTTGTCTCCAATAAAAAAGACCTAAAATCTTTTCTTTGCATTTTAAGTTCACAAAATACCTGCAATAAGAAGAAATCTTGGCTCTTTTTGTTGTTGCTCCATGGGAAGGAGCACTCCAGAGGCATTTCAGGAGAGATTAGCACAATATGTCAGAGTCTCATTCATTCACAAACAATTATTATGAGCTATTTTTTATATTTTCAAAATCACTTTAAGCCTACCTTCTTCATTTAGTCTTCAGAAAAGATGAAAGCACGGATAAGAATATACTATAGTAACAAAACTTCATTGCAACTGAATTAACTTTAGTTTCACAGTTCTCTCTCACCTCAATCCATATCTCTAAAGATAATGATCTTGATATTTATAACATCATAAATATATGAATAATTCATACCTATTTACTATATGTAACCACTTTAGATGAAAATACCAGGCAATATGTACTGTACATACGATGCCCTCTAAAGGTCGTTACAGGAATGAATCAGAAAGAGAAAACCAGATCTGATTTATCAGATCTAGTTGTTACACACTGATACAGTTTTATTTTCTATAAGTCCCAATAGCAATTGCTCTCATTTTTAGAAGTCCAGAAACGAGAGGACTGTAGTCCATTGCACTACAGTCCTCTCGTTTTTAATCCCACATAAATCAAACGATATATTCTACATACTTTGAACTCTTTAAACAAAGTCTTTCAAGTGTCCAAGTAAGTCATTTGCCAAGTTTATTTTCTCCTCATTCTCCGCAGCACTATCTAAATCCTAATAAAATAAAGAGATTTACGTACACTTACAGTTCCCCACACACATATAACTAGTGAACAGGCCAATAGAATGAACATTAAAAATCTAGTCCATACTAGTAGATCCTTCCACCCATCCCCCTTCCATAAGAAATCAGACATTATTAGTGATTCTAAATATATACATAAAAAATCCCAAATAGGGTTAAAGTTGAACCAATCTAACCCTAATCGCAAGTTATTTCTGCAAGTAATTACAAGTCTTATGTCTCATATCCTACAAGTATACATGTATACCTCCCTCAATTTTTTAAAAATCATTTAATTTCAGAAACTCACTTTCCCTCAAGGAATAACATTTTTACATATATTATATAGTACTCAATCCAAGTCTGTAAGTGAATTTGTGAAAAATACATGTTTTTTGTGAAATTGTGAAAAATACTGAAGTCCAGATAGTCATTCCCTGATCCACAGATAGAAAAAAATCAGTCCTACTTTTTAAAGAGAATTACATGGCAATTGTGCAATTAGTAACACAATAAATTCTTCTACGTTTGAAAAAAACGTATAAATTTTTCTATGATGCTGTGAAATATATTAAGTCAACTAAATGCCTATGTGCTGATATCACTTATATGAGATATTTATTATAGAAACAGAGTAGAAAAGTGGTTGCCAAGGAGCACAGGAGGTAGGGGTGGTAGGGATAAGTTGTTAACAATGGTACAAACTTTAGCTTATAAGCTAAATAAGATGAGAGAATCTAATATACAAAACGCCCATTATAGCTGATAATGCTGTATTGTAGAACTGAAATTTGCTAAAAGAGCAGAACATAAATATTCTAGAAAAAAAAGGAAATATGTGAGATGATAAATGTGTTCATAACTCAATGGGGTGGGGAATCCATTCATAATATATACGTGAATTCAATTTTATAACTTGAATTATAACTGTATCACAATTTACAGTTTACAATTTACACTTCAAATATCTTACAATTTTCTCAATTATACCTCAGTAAAATTGGAATGAAAAGACCATGTAGGAAGAAGAGAGAAGCAAGCTTAAGGGGAAGACTTTAATATATGATAACACAATATTTGATTGCAGTCAATGTGACAACCTAAGAAAATAGGGATACACGAATGTTAAAAAGTAAGTCTTCCAGTTGCTGCCACACAACATATATCCAAGTACAGAAGACAACAGCTAGAATTCTAGAGAGATGTTTCAATGAATGATCCGAGCCCAGAACTGAATTTTCAAACTATTCAGATACTAGAATGAAAAGAGTTAAGTGTGAATGTAATGCTAAATTGGAAGGGAAAAAAATTCCAATTCAAAGTAAACAAGGAAAGATATTAAGGAAATTATTGGAAAGGAGCCAAAACCAATAGGCTATTATTTCAAGTATTTATAGTTTTATGTAAGTTCAGCAAATATGAGAGAAGTCTATCACCAAAAATAATGAGTTTAAATAAACTATGTAATACATTTAGTCCTGAGTGCACAGTGCTAAGTAATGAAAGCAGAATGTAATGTATAAATTCTAACAATTCTCTCCCTAAACTTTGAACTTTAGGGGATCTCTGAATAGAAAATTAATATGTAGTACACAAAAGCCCACAATTTTAAAAAACTTTTAGAAAGCTATAACTTAAAAAGTTACTTAATACCATCACAATGAAGATAATAAAGGGAAGCAGGTAAAAAATGGAGAGAATAAGGAACAAATAACAAATGTTTCCAAGACTTCCAAATACTAAAAATAAAGTTTTTAAAAATAAAACATTTCATAATTTTGTTATTATCAACATATGAACACTTCATATTATAATACTTCATGAAAAATAAAACAGTCAAATCATTAAAAAAAAGTAAATGTGCATGTCTGTATGCCTGGATTAGTGTACTCATACAAACATGACCTAGGTCTTTCCATTTAGGGATTAAAAGCAATGACAACCCAGGTAGCAATGAGTATTCCCAACAACCAGACCTTTGTTTCTAAGCACGTTTTTCAAAAAAAAAAAAAAAAAATGGAGAAAGAACTACCCAGAGAAATGTCCTATTTATAGGAAAATTCATCTTGTTGGGGGTAAAAAAAATCACTGCTGTTAGAAATCACTGAGTAGTTTATAAAAGACCTTTACATACTTTAGTTTTAATAGTTCTTAGTATCATATTTTTTTCCTGATAACCCCAATCTCATTTCTCTTCCCAAAATAGTAAAAAGTGCACACATGCACTACTGAAACAAAGATTTTTTTATAATTTCTTTTATTGTGTGTGCTCACATATATTATACATACACATACAGTAGTCATGGGGCTACTTTCTGTCCATGTTAATGTTTCTACAATGACTATCAAAGCTGAAAGAAAAAAATTTTGGGGGGGACTATCTGACTTTATTTTTTTGTTTGTTTGTTTTTCTCTTGTGCAACTTTATTTTTTTTAATTTATATATATTTGACATCAATTGTAATCCCCATGTATTCCCCATCACCATATCACCAGTGCACCATCACCTCAGTCCCCAAACCACTATGAGATACCACCTCACACCAGTGAGAATGGCACATATCAAAAACAGTAGCAACAACAAATGTTGGTGAGGATGTGGAGAAAAAGGAACTCTCTTACACTGCTAGTGGGAATGCAAGCTGGTCCAACCATTATGGAAAGCAGTATGGCAATTCCTCTATCTACTAAGAATGGAACCTCCATAGGATCCAGCAATCCCACTCCTAGGAATATACCCAAAAGACACAAAAACACTGATTCAAAAGAATACCTGCACCCGTATGTTTATAGCAGCACTCCTTACAATAGGTAAGACCTGGAAACAACCTAAATGCCCAAAAACAGATGAATGGATCAGGAAGCTATGGTACATATACACGATGAAAGAAATTTTTTAAAAGTAAATTCAAAACAGAATAGTTTCAATACTAGCTACTGCTCTCACCATAACAGTATCAAATAACATATCAAAAAGTAAATATATTTTTTTCTTTAAAAACATAGAAGAGATGTAGACAGAAAAGATATAGAAATGAGCAAAGTACCTAAAAAGTGTCCACTGTCATCACTAGGGGCATTTGCTAATTCTGGGTCACAGGTAAGAAGAGAACTGGGTTCCCAAAAATTAGGAGCATTTTTGTTAGAACAAAGAGAAATTAGCCACATTATTAATATTTAGGCTCAAGTGAGGGGTTGGAATCTGACTCAGGTAAGGTATTGGAATCAAAAGAAACACAACCTAATTATCTCTGGCTTTCAAAGATTGTCTCACTCTGCTGCCCCGCTCAAAGTAAGTGAGCATCATGTGGAGGATAGGGTAATATAAGAAAGCACAAAGCAATCTTTAGCCTTACAGTGGTTATATTCTGCAAGAAAAACAATCAAACATTGTAAAATGTGGAGAAAGGTGGGAAAATGTGACTTATCATCATCAGAACTAACAGTAATAGAAGTAGGCAAAAAGATGACTTATTGTTCAAATGAACTGATAAAAACTTTAAAATAATCACTATAAATATGTAAAGAATTTAAAGAAAAACTGGGCAAAGTGAGAGAAAGTGTAGACAATTTCAGCAGGGAAATGAAAACTCAAACAGAATCAAATGGAAAATCTAGCATTGCAAAAATATAAACTTTGATATAAGTAGTTTATTGGGAGTTATTAAAAGCAGACTAAATAAACCAAAAGAAAGTATTAATAAAAACAAACCCTCACAGTGCAGAAAAAGGAACAAAAACCACTGAGGTAATATCCAAGTGTATGACAGATGTATAACTAGATTCCCAGAAAAAAAATAGATAAGATATGGGGAGAAAAATGGAAAGAATTTCCCAAAATTAATAAAAGTTTTCAAACCAGGGATCTAAGAATCTCAGTAAGGATAAAAGGTCTCTCCTCACTCACGCACACGCGCGCACACACACACACACACACACACACACACACCCTTCATTCAAATATACTATACAAACTCAACAATAAAGATAAAATATTAAGAGCAATCAAAAACTGAGACACACTCAGGGGGAAAACAATTAGAATATAACTGAATGAGCTACAATTTTGTAACTACTGAAAATATCCCTTAAAAGTAGGTATAATATAACATGTTCATTAAAAAATGAGACAATTACCATTAGACTGTCACTATATAAGTATTAAAGTGAATTTTTCAGGATGAAAGGAAATGATCCTAGATTGAAGCCCAGTTATAAAAGAAATAAAGAGTATAAAACACTGTATATAGGTGAATATGAATAACAAAATTTCATGAAATTTATTTTAAATATTAATAACCATTTAAAAGAAATAATAATTTTAAGGGGGCTATTAATATAATAATAACATAGTGGATGGGAGTAGGGGTAAATAGAATTATACCATGTTAAGTAAATAAGTGGGTAACTGCTATTATATTAATTAAGAATATGCTGTGATAAGTGAGGTGTATATATTTATATCTCTAATTACCAAAGTTAGTATATAGCTAAAAAGTCATATATAGATTAAAAACTTCATTGAGAAGATAAAATTGTTTCTAGAAAATATTGAATGACTCTTTAAAAAAGGCAAGAAAGTTGGTACAAATGAATAAAGAACCAAATTGACAGATAAAAAACAAGAAACAAAAGATCTAAACACAACCAAATAAGGATTTATGATACATACAAAGGAACTAAAACTCCAGTTAAAATGCAGTCAAATGCATTTGTAGAAACAAAAAATAATGATTTTATATATGCTATTTAGCAGAGACGCTTAAAAGAGAAAAACTCAGGAAAGCTAAGTGAAAAGATGAAAAGTACAACATGCGAACAGTTAACTTAAAATATAACTGGAATAGCTATCTTGATTAAAATGAAGATCAAGCCAAAGCATATTACCAAAGAGGTACGATTTATAATTTTATATTATTAACAATGCATATTAACAATATGGTACACCATGGCCAAGTCATAAAAAGAAAATAAAACAAAAAGCATATGTGTATATATATAGATTAGTATACATACACAGGTTACATAGATCTTTCCATTTAGGGACTAGAAGCAATAATAACCAGGTAGCAATGAGAAATACCAACCATCAGGTACAGGTATTTAATTCTAAATTATCATTCTCATTAAAAGGAAAAAAAGAAAAGGATCTAGGACTACCCTAGTAAATGGATACTACTAGGACAAAGACAGGAAAAATAAAGGATGACACTAGAACATCTTGCAGTACCACATGTAAGAAACTCCTCAAAAAATTAAAAGATGAGATTATCTCAAAGGGACATAAGAAGCAGCTTTGAGAAATGGATAGCTTGAACAGACTAAACATTAGCACATAAATAAAAACAGTACTCAAAGACTATCTGAGAACAAAAGCCCAAATCGTTTCATCCAGCATATTCTACCAAACTTTCAAATAAGATAGACTACCTATTCTTCTCAAAGTGCTTTTTAAACATAAATTGAAAAGGGAAGAACACTCCAAAACACATTTTACAAGACCAACATAAGCCTGATACCAAAACCAGACAAGGACAACACACAAAAATATCCCTGATGAAGATAGATGCAAAAATAATCAACAAAATTTCGCAAGTCCAACAATATATTTGGAGAACCATTCATCATAACGAAGCTGGATTCAGTTCAGCGATTGAAGAATAGTTCAGCATATCTAAATATATTAAACCACAATATCAACAGAAATAAAGATTAAAAAGCCATATGATCACATCAATAGATGCTGAAAGGTAACTTACAGGTTTTAATACATATATATAATAATCTGTACTAAAACAGGAAAAAATGGAACATACCTTGGGATAATAAAGACCATCTATGAAAAAACACAGGTAACATCATATTCATAAACTAAAAGCTTTACCCCTAAGATCAGGAATCAAACAAGGATGTCCATTTTCAGCACTATTGTCTAAAATAGTTTTAGAAGTTCTAGAAAGTGTGATCAGGCAAGAGAAATAAATAAAATTAACCCAAATTGAAAAAGAAGTAAAATTATTGCTATTCACATATAATATGATACTACACATACAAAACCTTAAAGAACCATTTAAAAAACTACTAAATATAATGAATGAATTCAGTAAAGTGCCAGGATACAAAATCAATACACAAAACTCTGTTGCCATTTTATAAGGCAGTGAATTAAAAGAAAGAGAAATTAAAGAAATAATCTCCATAACAATCTCACTATGACAACAAAACATTGACATAAACTAAAAAAGAAGTAAAAATACCTATATAATGAAAATGTAAGACATTACTAAATGAAAAGGAAAAGACACAAGTGGAAAAATATTTTATGGAAAAACAAACATTGTTAAAACAGTCGTAGATTCAAGGAAATAGATAAACAACAATAAAATTCATAGGAAATACAACCAAAGCAATCCTTGAGGCATAAAAAGAAGAAAAATGGAAATATCCTACTTTCTTACTTCATATTAAGTGATAAAGTGATGATAATAATAATCAAAAAATCATAGGACTAGCATGAAAACAAAAGGAATAGAATTCAGACTCCAAAAATCAACTACCACATGTATGGGCAGTTAATCTCTGACAAACAGCTTACAAGGAAGAAATGAAGACCTTTTCAACAAATGGTGCTGAAAAACCTGGATAGCCACATGCCAAAAAATGAAACTAGATCACTACTGAACACCAGAAATAAAAATGAACTCAAAATGAATTAATGACTTCTATATAAGACCTGAAATTATAAAGTATATAGAAGAAAACATAGGAATTACACTCCTGGACAGTGAACCCAGGGACATTTCTGGAGACTCAACTACAGCAGCAAAAGAATCAAAAGCAAAAGAAAGTAAAGAACTAAACAAATGGATTAAACTAAAAAGATTTTGTAAAATATAGGATACTACCACAAAATTAAAAGAAAAACCTACTAACCAAAAGATACTTGCTCATCATTTATCTGATAAGGACTTAATATCAAAAATATACAAATAACTTATACAACAAAGCAACAACAACAAAAAAATGCAATCAGAAAGTGAATAGAGGACTTAAAAAGACACTTCTCCAAAGAAGATATATACATATGGTTAACAGGAACATGGAAAAATGTTCAAATTCACTTATTAGGGGAATGCAAATCAAAACCAGAATGAACGATTCCCTCACACCAGTAGGAAGGCCCATATCAAAAAGACTGGAAACAATGTGTGTTGGCAAGGGTATAAAAAAGGAACTCTTGTTCAATGTTGGTAGGAATGTTAATTAGTGTAGCCACTATGGAAAACTGTAATATATATATGCAATGGAATACTACTTAGCTATTTAAAAAGATGAAATTCTGTTTTTTGCAACAACATGGATAGAACTTGAGACAATTATGCTAAGCCAAGTAAGTCAGAAAACAAAACACAATTTAAGGATGATGTCTCTTGCATAAGGAATATCAACGAACAAAGAAAATGAACTAACAAATCATAACAGAAATAACTTTTAGATGCTGAAAAATATAGTGGTTACCAGAGGGGGAGGAGAAGAAGGGTGGAAGGAAGCAAGCTAATAGTGGAAGTGGTATTAAAACTTTGGTGGTGGGTGATACGACATACCCACACGTAGAGGTGAAGATGTATTCCTGAAACTTACATAACCTTATAAATCAATAAACATTTATTAAATTTTAAAAAATATATCAGTGGTTGAAAACAAAAGGAAATCTCAACAAATGAAAATTGTATGAAATTCAAACTTCGGTGTCCAAAAATGAAGTTTTTTGCAACACAACCATGCTCATTCAAGCACTGTCTACTCTTACAGGATATAGAGAGACTGAGGCAAGACTAATATTTAAAGAAAATGACTGAGAGTTTTCCACAAGTGATGAAAATCACCAATCTATAAATTTAAAACACACAACAGATCACAACAGAATTGAGTAGTTGCATCGGAGACTGTAAGACATGCAGATTCCAAAATAATTTTTATCTGGCCCTTTACAAACTTTGCCAACCCTGGGCCTAGAGTTTCACTTTTAATGAATACACAAGGGGGAAAGGGCAAGGTTCATTCAGGGCAAGGAATCAAATTGGAGATGAGGTTAAAAGGTGGTAACAACAAAGAGCTAGACACTCCATCAAAAGTAAACAAGATAAATAAAGAGCCCACTAAATCATGTTGCACATAGCTGCTTCCACAAAGAGTCTTCATGGAACAGGTAGTAGGGCAGGGACCCAGGAAAAAAGAAGGGTAATTTTCTTTAGCATGTGTGGGCACTTAAAAGCCTACAGACAGATCTGGAACTTAAAAAACACCTATATAAGAACTTATTTTACAATGTACTCAAGTAAGTCACTTTTCCACACACAAGCAACTAACTAAAGCTAATGTGACTTTCCTCAGAAAGATTACAAACTCCATAAATAAAGTTTCCTAAAGCTAATTTAGCACTAACAACAACAAATAACAACAGAAATTCTATTTTTAATAATGGAGAACTAGGTTACTCAAGCATACATTTCTGCTTAAAACAAGTAAAATTGTTAGCTAAAATACCAAAAACATGAAGTGAAAAGCACCAAAGTGCTGATAAGCTACTGTGAAACCACCAGGACAAATGCCAGTACCAGACTTCTATCCACAAAAAGGAGAATATGAGGCGCCAACGTTATTTTTAAACTGAGGGCATTTGCTAATTATAATTCCTAAAACTTGGGGTTCACTTGGAAGCCTGAAAGAATAAGGAGGCCAGAGGTTAAGGCTCAAGTCCATCCAAGAAGAGGTATGTTATAAGAGTCTCTCCCATATAAAGATTCAAAGGACTACATCCTAGAAGTAAGATTACATCATAAAGTCAAACTAGAGGGGAGTCCAAAGAAGTCTGCCTTGGTGCAGAGCTCAACACAATATTTTTTTAAAGGCGGGGGTTGGGGGCAGGTGTAGGAAAACAAAAACAAGATGCTGAAGAAGCTGTGGTCATAACCAAGGTCTCACAAGGATTTGGAGCCTTTGCCTAGATGGACCACATGAGTTTGATTTCAGAAATTCCCTTATTGGCAGTGTCCCCAGGTACCTAAGAGAAGCAAATAAAATTCATCTCTGGAGGAAAGAACTTTCCTAGGCCACAAGGAAAACACACACATTTTTTTCAATGGTAATAGCCACAACAGAGTAAAAGACAACTGGGCACAAAGGGAAACCAAGAGTGTGAGTGTGAGCAAGCAGAAAAACACTCCATAAGACTTTAGGTTTGGGAATTAATAGGAAAAATATTATAAATATTCTAACTCTACTTTAAAAAATAAAGTTGTTGAAAATCTATTTTAAAAATGAGAAGCTAGAGATGGGGATAGTTCAGATTTGGGGAACATTAAAAATTTTTTCAAACTGAAATTTAAAGTTTAATGCATAGCACTGGTAGGTAGGAAAAAGCAGAAGAAAGAATGTTACCTGGGGAAAAAAATTCTATGGAATGAAAAGAAAGATATAGAGTAGGAATAACAAACATGCAGTTTAAAGTCAAATTAATCTAATCCACATTTAATTAAAGTTCCAGAAAAATAATGCAAAAGAGATTGAGGCAAGGGCAATATTTAAAGGAAGGCTGAGAGGTTTCCAGAACTAAGGAAAGATACCAACCCATAGGTTCCAGACATACAGCTAATCCAAAATAGTATAATAAAAAGGAATCTGCTCACAAACACCACAACAAAGCTGCAGAAAAATAAAGACATAGAGAAACTTTAAAAACAGGCAGCAAAGGGGAAAAGATTATTTTCTGGGTGGCAGTCAGACTGACAGTATTCTTAAAACCATCAAAAACAAATGTAGAGGACCATGAAGCATGCAATATTCTCAAGGAAAATAACTGCAAGCCCAGAATAATCTACTTTTAAAAATAAAAAATTGAAATAAAATTATTTCTTTTTTCAATTCATATATATATATATACTTTTTTTTTTACATCACTGTTCATTTTTGTACGTTGAATACTTACCCCTCTCAGGTGCAGGGTTGTAGTCCCCATAAAATTCCCTCCACCAATTCACCCGTGAACTAGTACCCTAGTGCCTTGATCTCATGCCTCTCTCTGCCTCCCTCTCCCTTGCAGAATGTCTCTGATTTATAGCAAAGAGTCTCTCCCATCCATAAATAAATGATTTCAAAATAAAATGATTTCAAGCCAAATGGTGAGGGGGAGGAGGGCTGAAAATGTTAGTTACAGATAGACCTCCATCAATGGAAATTTTAAAAGACATACTAAAGGCAGAATATAAGTGATCTCAAATAGAAGGTCTGAAATTAAAGGGAAGAAGGAATAAAAGCTAAAATGTAGATGAATAAAAACTAACTAACACTGTATTAATAATAATGTCTAGTAGGATTAAAAATGTAGACTAGGAATATCACAAATCAGATGTAAGGATGTATGCTGTAATTTTTAAGTAAGCCACTGGAAGTGTATATATATTTCAAAAGTGAGAAGGGGGCTTGAGAGAGAGGAGATGGAATGATTTGAAAAAAATCAATTCAAAGGAGGCAAAACTGTGAAAAAAAAATAGGAGACAAAAAATAGAAAATTCAAAATAAATGATAGACAAAATTTTTAACACATCAGTAGTAGATTAAATGTAAATGGACTGAATGCCCCTGTTCATAAACACTCATGTTTTAAAACACTTGGTCTTTTAAGTGAATCATATGCTATTTATAAGAGACACATCTAAAAACTTATATTTTAAAAAACCCTGAAAATAAAAACTGAACCATGCAAAAATAATCAAAAAAAATGTGTATAGTTCTTCTCATATTATACAAAATACCAGGGAAAAGCATTACCAAAGATTAAAAAAAAAATCTTATTTATTCAAGACACCAATAACATAGCTTCAGCATTAGTAAAAACTAATAGCTAATACACAACATAATGCACATAAATATTATATACACACAGATACATGCTTATATACAAACATGTGTATATAAGTATACATACACATATAAGTATACATAATATACACATCTGTATACTTACATGTGTATATATAATTTTATATACTAAACTATACTTTGCTACTTTCATTAAATCTGCCATCTTCAAATGTCCATATTCAGTTGGAAGGTGAAGTACATAGTGAAATTTTTCTAGAACAGCAAAAATCAATGAACTACAAAGTCAAGGATGATTTGTAGCAACATAATGCTGAGTGTAAAACACAACCCTAAGATTTATGGTGCCCTTTTCATAAAGATCATACATGCAAGGAAAACTAAGTAATATATAGAGATCAACACCGAACAACAAAAACAGGCGAATGATACACACAGAATATGCAGCATACTGATATGTATGAGGGAGGAGAACGGGAGGGATATGATGAATTTGATAGCAACACAGAAGGCTCCAAGGGTATTGATAACATGTGTCTCAAGCTGGGCAGCAGTAACAAAGAAGCTTGTCTTATTTTTATGCCTTTATAATTTATAATTTACATATTAGATATTTAAATACATTGAGTATTTTGGAACAAATAAAAATATAAATACTAAACTGTATCCAATATTACATCTATGAATATGAGGTCAATGTTTCTAGTAAATATATATGGGTATACATCTTTTTAATAAATTAATTCTATTAAAATGTTAACAATCTCCTAGATGACACATCATTAATGATATTCTCTTCATGGTACCTCAACATTTTCCAGTTTCTCAAGGATGAATATATTTTACTTTTATAATCAGGAAAAAACGTTTCCATAAAATTAAAAATAGAAGCAACAGCTCAAGGCAAATGTTTGGAAAAGTTTCTGCCTTATTGTTCACTGAGATTGCAACTGATTTTAATTTTAAAATATGGTTACAATTTAAAAACAACAACAACAACTTTTATGTTTTACATAAGGATAGTCCCAATAATGTAGCCTTTGGGGTACTTTAGAAAAATAGTAGAATACTAAAATGGTCACAGTGTTCTCAGGCCAAGAGCCCCATCAAAAACCAAAAGATGTGGGTAACAAACTATTCCAAATATCCACAACTGAAATTGGATGTAGAAAAATATGTTCTCAACTTTTACTTCTGTTTATGATAAAACTAAAACCATATGACCCCAAAAAGCATATTGTGTGAATTGATAATTAACTGTCTACAGATGTTACATAGCACTGATCATTTCCATGCAAGATCAGCAAAGGTCAGCAAACAGGTAAGCAACTTAGTCCACTCAAGTGTTTTCAAGAGATAAAAGATGAAAATGAAGTTGATAGTTTGTCTTCCTTCACTTTATCCCATGCAGTATTTTATACTTTCGCAACTATGGAGGGGAATGAAATCACAGAAGTAATCACTTTGGTGCCGGTTATTATAAGAAGTAAAGTGAGACAGAAAAAGCAGGGTTTTCTGTATTTTTGGCTTCTTGTTACTTTTTTTTCTTTTTTAAAACAGGTAGTACAACAAATAAGAAAGGCAAAGGTAAACAAAACAAAGTCAACTCTGGGTGAAGCCTGAGCCTAAAGTGTTATATTAGAATCTACTTTTAACACATCAGAATATCAGTTAATCCTTCACACACTTAAAGTAGTTAGCAAGTAGTCCCAGAGTTGCTGTGGTGGCAATTCACATAATTTCAATCTATTCTTGGAGGCAATAAGATGATCATAGGAAAAAGACATCAAAGAAGTTTAAATGACTCACTAAGGACACAAGACAAGCTAAATCCTAATATACCCACACAGTCTTCACATGTATGATCACTACTTAAACTGACTCACGTTTTTCTAGTATGAATAAAAACATAAAATGATAGTAAATAAGAACAGGCAAAATTAATACAGCAAAAATTTCATTCTGAGATAATGCCATTATGTCATTCTCCAAGAAAAAGGGCAAGCACAGAATGAAGAGTTAAGCACATTTTTTGCTGCCTACTAACAGTGAGCACAGACTAATCCTCTCATTTTTTCATTCTATCCAATATAAATCATAAAGCAGTGACAGGGATTAAATCGCCACTGCAAAGTACTTCCAACACTACTAGATTACAGCTGTGTAACAAATGTGTAGGGGTTTTTTTCTCAGAGTTTTGCTTGCCAAGTGTCTAAAAATACAGGGGCTGCAACAACAAAGTACATATTCCTTAGCCAGATTCAGAGTTGGAACGCACCATTTGGCAGGATATGGTAGGGGCGTTGTTTGACTACAGGAATGAGAATTTCTGACAGCACCAATGACTGGGGGGTTGGGAGCGTTGGGGGGAGGGAGGACTAAGGTAAACATTAACCCTATTTAGAAAAAGTAATCACCAGGAAATATAGGCTAAATGATTCCCAAGAGTATTTAAGGAAGTCCATTGCTATGAGCCAGTCACCATAAAAAAAGGCTGAGTTTGGAAGACTACACAAGGATGGATACACACACACATATGAATAAACAAAACTTTTCAAAGATGGGCTGTTTCAGCAACAAACTTGCTCACACATTCGGTGGTGTGATTTCTACATGCCATGAATAAAAGCTGCACAGCTTCTTATTAATTTTATTCATTTAACACGTTTGAACAACAGTGTTACATGCCATGGCTAAATATTATAAGTATGAAAATGAATATAACAATTCAGCTTGATCCTACTAACTTTATTAAACAGCTATCACATGTCAGGCACTTTGCTAAGGCTAATATGCATATATCAATATGAGAGCATCTCTACACTCAAAGAACACAACTAGAGGGCAAGTGCAAAAAAGCAAACCACTGCCCAGCAGACTAAGTGCAATGCTGGGGTGTGCGCAGAGCACCAAACTACTCCACAAAGAGAGGACATAGGAGAAAGAATTTGAAGAAGACTTCCAAGATGAGATGAGTCCAGAATTGAATTATATAAGTTTGTTTAGCAACCAGAAAAGAATATAACATATAGCAAATAAAATAGGAGGTGATATGGTTGGTGGGAAAACAGGGCAGAAGGAGCTCATGAAACATGCAATGTTCACACACAGTCTAAATAACTTCAGAAAACATCAGAATTAGAGTTGTTAGAAATAAAAGAAACACACGAAAGGTGATAAAAGAATTGGACGCAGACATGAACCAGATAGTGGACAGCCACAGACGCAGGAAAAAGCAATATGGACATTATTTCCAGGTGACAGTTACTGTTCTTTAAAAAGGGGAGTTGCCCTTTAGAGCTGTCATCCTATTGTTTATGTAGAGAATGCACTTGAAGGGGATATAAACAAAAGCCCATAAGGTTAATGAAACTACACCCAATGAATCTGAACTGGCACATAGGTAGTAGAAATGATATAGAAGGTTCAAAATGTATCTTCAAAATAAAATTACCAAGACTTGGTAAAAGCAAAGATTCTAGGGGAAGAGTGCAAAACCAGGGAGCTTCTCCACTTTCTAGCTGTATAATCTTGGGAACTGAACTTCTTAGTGTCTCAGTTATTCAACTGTAAAAGAGGGATAACAGCACCTACCTCAAAGGCACGCGGTAAGTATTAAATGAGTTAACACATATACAGAACTCAGAACAGCACCTGCCAAAGCATGAATACTTAGAAACGGTTTGGCAGCAGTAGCAGTGAAGATTGTAATAATGAAAGGGGTATGTATGAAGAGAGTGTGAGGGATCAATTTCTAGGTCCCTAACTTGAAAGACTAGTAGTGAAGTTAACAAGGAAGAGAAAAGGTTGGTTCAGACTTACAATGTCAATGAATATTAATTTAATTTTAAACATTTTGAGTGGCAAGTATCAGTTTGAGTTACATCAAAGTGAAACTGTCCTACTGAGAGTGAGAAATCAGAAGTGAAATTCAACGAGAATTTCAGAGCAGACAAAAGTATTTGGGAGCCAGTGATAGAGACAGTAATTGAAGCATCAAGAATGTTCACAATTCCTTAGGCAGAAAACTTGAAGTAGAAACAAAAAATGGCCAGGGATAAACTATGCACATTATTACAAGTGGAGCAAAGCAGGGTGTAGCATCCTTTGGAGAAGGGATAAGTGAGCTAAATTTTTAAAATGTTCTTAAAACATTTGAATGACTAGAAAACCATGGGGAAGATAATGGAAGGGAAAGGCACTGAAACAGGAATAGAAAACAAGGGAGCTGGGGGAGGGGGCGGGGTGGAGAGTACAAAACACTAAGCAAAACTTAGCACAAGAATATTAAGAACAATATCAAACCAGAGAAACAAAGAAAACTGGGGAGCGAGAAGGATGAGGGCAAGGGAGGAAAGGGTGGAGGGAGGGACAGAAAGGAGAGGGAAGACAGACATGAAGATTGAGAGAAGAAAGAAAGCCACATTTAACTCTTGCTTCCACCCAACAGCCTGGTTCCTTGTCAAAAACATCTTTGTAGTCCTTCCATACTAACTGCAATAGATACAACCATTCTACAGAAATAACATAGACATATTAATTCACCAAAAGTGAAGTTTTTAAATATTTGAACATACTAAATTATGTTAAAGATATGAGCCTCCTGGTGGTGCAGGGGTTAAAGTCTCAGTGCTCTAAAGCTATCACCAGTCACTAAGGCAGCAAGAGTTCAATCCCAGGCCAGGGAGGTGACCCACTTGGTGCAGCAGACTTCTCCTGTCTCACCCACTGCTCCCCTCAGCAGTGTATCTCAGGGCTTTCCTGGTGGCCCAATGGATTAAGCAACGCACTGTGAAGCAGACCTCAGCCACTGCAGCATGAGTTGGATCCCTGCTGCGGGCCAGGGAGGGGGCCCACGTGGCACAACAGACCTCTCCTGCCTCTCAGCACTGTTTCAGTCAGTCTGACTGTTCTGCTCCCCATTCTGTCTCTGGTGAATCCTCTCACCTCCCTGGACTCTGGCCTGTACCCCAGTTCTTGTATGCATAAATAAATAAATCTTAAAAAAAAAAAAAAACAATAAACGCAGTGTATCTCAGTAGATCCAGCTGTTCTACTCACCACTCTTTCTCTAGTAAATCCTTTCACCACCCCCCAACACCTCTGGCCTATACTGCGGTTCTTTTTTGCATAAATAAATAAAAATATGTCTTTAGAAAATAAAAATAAAGACATTGTACAAGATAGACTGAAATGAAATACAGGTGGATAGTAATTCATTTAAATCATTTAAAACCTCATTGTAGAGTCAAAACAAGGTTCAATAAAATAATCATATGAAGATTAACAAACTAATGATCAAGACAGTAAGTGCTATACTCATTCAAATGAAGGAAGATTGATATAGACCAGAATAACTGAGAATCAAAACGAGTGGAATGGGGGGAAAAAGAAATGCAGAATCAGAATTGCTGAGTTTCTGGCCCTAGACAACAAGTAAAGTTTCATTAACAGTCTGGCAACATCAACTTGGACTTTTAAAAAAGCAAAATAATATTAAACACAGGAAATATAAATGTGGTTAGAAAAAGAAAAACTCATGTCAAGGCAGTAAGCAAAGAGTCCAGCCTGAAAAAATTGAAAAAGTGCTCATAGTGTGATCAAAATAGTGTCCCTAAATGCAGTAATATCCCTGGGAAGCAGGTAGCATTAATCTATTCTCTTTCTTCAGTCTCTTCTACTTATGTATTCAAACAAACAACCAATTATAACACTTTTTCCATTTGCACCTCCATTGATTTGTGAGCTATCAGTTTCCAAGCTATAATAATCATGAAAACTAAGTATCAAAGCGAGACTTTATTATTATGTTTACTGTATTACATGTTAAACTAAGATTTCCCAAAATAAAAAATAATATTCACCTTTTCCTAGCAATTAAAATAAAATTCCTTCCCTTAGAAATACTAGTGAAAGTCACTTACTGAGAGTTAAGAATTTTTTTCAGTGTATTATAGCTTTTATACTTCTAATTTATTTACATGCTTTATAATGTTCATAGTATGTTTGTACAGTCATATTCATGTTATTTTTAAATTAGTAAACATTTTTTTTACTATTAGAGACATTCTTACTATCAAAAATTAAAAACTACTGACTTAAATCTTGTCCCAAACTTAATGGAGAGAATGCCTTCCAAGTAGGAGACAGTGGAGAGAAAAGTGATAAAGCATCATGGGTGTCCAATTCCAGTTTAAATATTGTTATCACAAAATTCAAGACATCTACTCAGAAGTAGAAAACTACTACTCTGGTGTATGCATTAAACCAGATCCCTCTCTTTTCATGTATGTGTTTACATCTGTAACTCGAAAAAGCATTTACTTCTCATTGAGGGACTGTGTAATATTTTCCTACCTCCACGTGGTATTACCAATTTATATTATAAAATCTCTTAAAGGAGCTGTACTCTGTTTGGCTTAGAGATAAAGAAGCACTTGCACAAACAATATTCCTTTAATCCCCAGAAATTTAGAAAATTGAATGTCTAATACTTCTAATGTTAAAAAAATATGTATTCTTACAGAAACTCAAAAATCTCTTAAGAATTCAAGTTTACATAATTGAGATAAATCATTGGCCAACAAGACTAGTTTAGCTTTTTGATTTATTAAAAATAGTAATGTCATCTCTGATACCATTAAGTATAATATACACATAGATTTTTAAAAAATTCTTCTTGGGTATATTGTTCCAAAACTTACACTTTATTGATCAAATAAATTATGGCTGCTTCTACTTTTATTTAAGATTGTGAAAAGTATAAAGCTGTGTTTATGCAGTGAATCATTATTTCAACAAACTTTATTTCAACAGTAATTTTGTCAGCTTCAAGATAATTTCCAAGATATTTAAGTGAGATAAAATCTTGGACTATACTAAACTTATTTAACTAAAAGGCATTCATTCGCTACCTGGAATATTTCTAAGTGGGATACTAAATCACTAATTACTAAACATAATTTAAATTTGCATGATATTCCTTATTTTTATGTTATGAAAAAATTATATATATTTGGATTTTTTAATGAGTTTAATTGCACCACTCGGATGTATATGAATATAGAATTCTACAAAGTTTGGAAAGAAACATTTTTTTTGCCATGGTCAAAGTTTGCTAAGGCTTATGTGTTTATTTATAAGGAGTTCATAAAGAACTTTAATATGTATGACAATGATATAAAACTATGATTTCTTGAGTCTCTCCATTAAAATGATTTTTCTTGGCTTATTGGCTTGCTTTTTATAAGAGACACAGGGGCCTCCCTGGTGGCACAAGAGGTTGAGAGGCAGTGCTATGAAGCTATCCGCAGCCACTGCAGCACGAGCTCAATCCGCAGCCAGGGAGGTGACCCAATAGCACAGCAGACCTCTCCTGTCTCACCTGCTGCTCCCCTCAGCAGTGATCTGCCTGTTCTGCTCCCTACTCTGTCTCTGGTGATTCCTCTAACCACCACCCCCCACCCCGCACCCGCACCTCTAGCCTCTACCCCAGCTCTTGTATGCATAAATGAATAAATCTTTAAAAAAAAAAAGAGGTGTAAAAGACCATTACTTACCTTCTTGCAATCTGCTCAGATAATAAAGATTCTGTGTCTTAATGGGAAAATATTCTCTGATTTATGTAGACTTTATTATGTCCTTGATTATTTAAGAAAACATGGTCAACATTTAGTTTGCTACTACCTATGATTGTTTCTAAATCTTTATCACAGTTTCAATTAATCAAGTATTATTCCACAGTAACTGAATATCCTATCTCAATCACATATTCAAATCTCTTAAAACTTTTGATATTTTGCCTTCCTACAATTGAATCTTGTTTTTTTTTAAAGATTTATTTACTTATGTATTCAAGAGCTGGGGTAAAGGCCAGACGTGCGGGGGATGGGAGAGGGGGGTGAGAGCATTCACCAGTGGGGAGCAAAACAGGCAGACTGACCGAAACACACTGCTGAGGGGAGAGGCGGGCAAGGTAGGAGAGCTCTGCTGAGCCATATGGGTCCCCTCTCTGGCTGGGAATGGAACTTGTGCTGCAAGGGCTGCAGAAGCCCCACAGTACACCTCCCAACTCCTTGCACCACCTGGGAGATATGGTCCATATACACAATGGAATACTATTCGGCAATCAAAAAGATAAACTAGAGTCATTCATAGAAACATGGATGGAGCTAGAAGGGAAAGATACTCAGCGAAATAAGTCAGAAGGCAAAAGAAAAATACCAAATGGTTTCGCTCCTAGGAAGACTATAAGGGAACCAAATAAATGACCAAGGAAAAGAATAATAACAATTAAAAAAATACAAAAAAAAACCTAAAAAGACCAGGACAAATCGGGGACATTTTGTGGGGAGGACTTCTACAATTGAATCTTTTTTTTTTCTTTTTTGTCTGTAGCAACAGCATATCTTTATACAATTGAATTTTAAACAATATCTTTTGCAGGTATAAAAACTGTCTTTAAGATTTCCCAGAGGAACTTTTGAAAAATCACACACACACACAAAAAAAGCTGTTTTTCACCTTGTAAAAAGAGAAGTGCTAACCAAAGACAGTAACATTTATTTGAGGGTCACTAATGATGTAGCAAATAAAAAAAAAGTCTTAGTCTTCCTAGATTAAGTTTGTGAAATGTGATAAATTTGAAACTGTATGCTGTATACCAGTTCCTAGAGACCTGCCAGTCTTCACTGCCCATGACAAGTTTCCACTTATCAGTCTCCATGCTGCTTTGCCTGATACTAGATAATATAGTGTTGTCAGTCAATTTCTCTTATTTTTTAAAGTGTAAACTTGGTCAAAACTTTCTTTCTTTAACTTGACTATAACAGCTTCCAGATCACTGGTTTTCAACTGAGAGTTCACATCATTTATCTCATTTTATTACTAAATAGATGATTAGGACCTACTAGACTTATAAAATCTCTTTAACTAATGTAGTTCATCTATTTGATAGGTGGTATGGTATGTCAGGGTTATATTAAAAATGAAGATTTGTTTTATCTCTAAACACTTTCTTCAGTTTTATAGATTAAATGTAACATATCATTTATAATTTATTAGGTGGACTTTTATTTTGTCTCCCATGCCACAGAAACAACCAAATTTCAGTTATATTTTTTTTAGTTATGGAATCCTCATAATAAACTCAGATATCTCACAGCTAAAGTCACCTGTAATAAGTTAAACAGAGCCGATTTAAATCATTTGTCACCTGCAAATATTTGTCTAATGTTTTCCTTAAAAAGCTGCAATCAGCTACAAGCCAGAATGTTTCATCTTCATAAAAGAAGTCTCAGAGTCCTGTGAAAAGAACTATACAGGTCTTTTAGGGTACATATGCACAGCCCATGCTAGCGAACTAAGTAAGGATTTCTAGAACACTAATCAAAAAGCAGATGTGTTCCTTAGATTGATAACCTAAAATAAAGCATAACAAGAATTAATTACATAGGATTGAATGAAATGTTGAGTGACTGTGGTTTTTGACTGGAATATTGCTCATTTAATATTCTATCCTGAATATATAAGAAACTCCTTCCCAACTACAATTCTGTAGTAGAATGAGTAGAATTCTAAGAGGCCAATTAATCTTCTCTCTCTCTCTCTCTCTCTCTCTCTCTCTCTCTCTCTCTCTCTCTCTCTCTCTCTCTCTCTCTCCCCCTCCCTCTCTCTCTTACACACACACCATTAAAAAGTTGGGGTTTGAAACTGACTGGCTAAGAATCCACACAGATTAACCACAACACTCATCATACCACCTAATCAATGATAAAAGCCTGGTCATCTGTCTTTTCATATTCTTTCCTATACTCAATAACATATAAAGTTTTTCTTCTATATAAAAACAGGAAAAAAAAGACTTGCAATACCATTTAACATTTGTTCACTTAAGAAATTCCAAATGGGGCTGAAAGTCTTTTCATATTAGTCTATAACTGCACAGTCAAATATATGCCCAGGATCCTAAAGACAGTCCTGCTAGGTTCCCTGCTTTCAGTTATCTCTCACACAAAATTTATTGCCAGACTCTGGCAAGGGACTGGCCCCCTCTCCTGTCCATAAAGAGGGCAAGGAAACATCAGTTTCTTGTTTCCCCTATTGTCCTCATTCCAGCAGCTCATGAGAAACTCTCACATGTAGCACATCTGGAAAAAGAACTTTTTTTCCCCCCCGAAATTTGCTAGCATATGCCAAGGAAGGCTCCAGGCCATACCAATTACCTCCAAATTCCTGCAGTCTTGTTCAAGATCCCAAATGTCATGCATTCACTTGGGATTATTGATCTTTCACCGAATTTTATAAATCTCAGAGGATATGCCTAGTCTCCTTCCATTGCTGCAAGACCACCACAGCAGATCCCTTTCAGTCCTAACTTCAGGAATAACCTCACCTCCAAATCACATCCGGTCATCATTCACACTAAACAATGGTTTTCAATTGAATTTACTATGGTTTTTACAAAACTATAACTTTTCATGGTTTCACAGAGACTGAACTTATATGTTCTGGCTACCCTTCAAAGTTTCTACTAATCGATCCCTCCCTTCTGAATTCACTCTCATTCAGAATTTAACAGTAGTCTTTCCTATATCAGAACTACTGCATAAATCAAGTAATTTAAAGCTATACTTTGCCCCATGTCCCCCAGAACATCCCACCAAATCTAGGGAAAAAAATAATTAACATGTTCAAAACAGGCATTTTTCTTTCACTTTAAAGAACAAGAAATAATGAAATATAACCTTATAGACAAAGTCATATTCAGTATTAGAAATGAATGGCTTTCTTGGCACTCATCTAATGGGACTTATCAAGAAAAGAATAAACACTAAATACTATCAAGAAGATAATATCAAGGACTCCTAATAATATTTACGATTCATCTGAAGATAATAAATATATGGAAAAATAGCTCTCAAAATTTAATTAAGGAATACTTTTGTGGTTCAGCCTTATCCAAAGACTATGTCTCTAATTTGTACCTGACTATAGTTTATAATTTTATTTTTAGTCCTAAAGTTTCTAATTTTTAGAAGTATCTGACTAATTAATTCTTAAATGTGTTAGACATGATAATTTTTGAGTTCTGTGAATTCTCTTAGTTTTTCTGCCCATTCTATCAATGGTGATCTCTCCCTGTTCTGCCCATCTTTACCATGCATTTCCTATAATGTTTATTTGCTATTTATATACAACACTTTAGTTTCTTTCAATTTTTTTTAATTTATATATGCATACAAAACTGGAGTACAGGCCAGAGTCCCGGGAGATGATAGGATTCACAAGAGACAGAGCGGGTTGCAGTACAGGCAGACAGACTGAATACACTGCTGAGGGGAGCAGTGGGTGAGGCAGGAGAAGTCTGCTGCGCCACGTAGGTCCTCTCCCTGGCCAGGGATCGAACTAGCGTTGCCGTGCTGTGGACGCTCCACAGTGCGGCACTCAACCCGCTGCGCCACCAGGGAGGCCCCTCTTTCAATGTTTAATAGTTTTAAATTTCCAAGCAGACTTTAATAATATTAATGACAACATCGTGACCTTTTAATAATTTTTTGGCATCTAACCGGCACAATATTTTATATATATACTATTAAACAATGCTAAGTATGAGAAGGAGCTTTGCCTCTCCCCAGTATGCCACAATATAATTAACTTGGAGGGACCCCCCCCCTTTCTGTTTTTATATCATTTTTAGTATGTTCACTAGCTAGGGTGCTCAGTCTTTAGTCGTGGGCTAAAGTTTGACGACTGCTGAACAATGGCCTTAAGATGAGTTTGATCTATGCCTTGTTAGACAGCTATCAATCAGACACAATTTTAATTTCCATTTAATCAAGCTGATTAAATATGTTTTTGCGGAGGGTGGGCTGATTGAAAACTTAAGGAAAAGAGCAGATGAATATTATATATTTTGAAGCTGAATAAGATGAGATTGGTTGTGAACTTTTATGAAGCTAGGGGGAGAATTCATGCACAGGCAAAACCGAAAATCAGGGTCTTGTTTTCCTTCCGCTGTTCTGCATGCTATTCTGCATGCAAGATTGTTCCTTTCTTCATCTCTGCTTCTCAGGTTACTGAAAGTCAGGGCAAACTACAAACCAAATTCCTTCTCTAATTGAGTCTAAGACCCTGCAAATGTACATATTAAAAACACTCTCTATTTCAGCGCTGCTCCCTTTACTGGTGCAACATCAGAGCTCACTGCCACTTGCATAATAACTTGCTGCTCATGGAGCAGAACCTTTGTGATTGAACAAACTATGCTGTACGCTCTTAGGCAACCAGTATTTCAGCCACAGAAGTCATTCCTTCACTGAAATAGAATGGCTTTTAAATGCAACTTTAAGCAAACATGGAATTACCAAATTTTAAAAGCTATTTTATACTATATAATGTTTTAACAAAATTAAATTGTTTTTAAATATTTAATACAGTATGTGTTATAAAAATTTTATGATTTAACACATACTGTTATATATATAGTGTGAAATGTTACTTTCCATTCTTTTGCTTTCTTCCTGCACCCTAATTTTTCCCCAAAGCCAACGATTCTACCCATCTGATATAAAGCTTCTTCCCAGTGCCAAAACATTACAATTCTAATCAATTTTCCATGTTTAACCCTTTTAAAATATAAAGCTATCTCAGTGGCCCCAAAAGTTCTCTGTTTTCCAGATTAAAAACATCTTTGAGTCTTTCAACTACTTATCATATATGCAATGGTGTTTTGTTGGATAGCTACTCTATTTCCTTTCCCTTGAAGATGTTCTGCTTCACTTATATCCTATTATACTATGGTACCAAAAGCTGAATATAACATCCCAGGTGTACCCTAAAGAGAACAGACTGGGACTATCATCTCACTCGTCCAGATACTACAACAGTACTAAATTATTCTTGCAGCCTGGCTTTTCTGAAAGACCATATTGTACTGCCTGCTACCCCCTTCTCACACACAAACACATACTGCCTATAGACTTTTCCCATCCTGAACTTAGTTATTTTAGAAGTTAGCACTAGATTTAATATTAACTCAAAATAAAATTTAATGCTATTGAAAAAAGCTGGGTTCATCACCCTGTAAGACTCTTCAGAATCTTTATTTTATGCTTATTTTCATTCTAGTCATTAGCTACCAATCAGAAATACAGTAAGCATACTCTTAATACTTTTATTGTGATGAAAAAGCCAGCACATAGGACCCACTACACAATAGCAGCCACCCTATTCTCATAGATTTATCACTGCATTTTATATTTAACAAGTTATCTATTTATTGGGGCTTATTTTTTTAATCATTTCATCATTTTCACCTTGTATGAATAGTGACTAAGATGTCAATGATATCCTCTCTGGCTGTCAGGCTTTTGTAAACTGTCCTCTGGCCACCTCCCCATCTCCTCCAAACTTTTTGTCTCAGCTAATACACCACTTTTTACAAGAAGCCTTCTTTGATCACCCAAATCTGGAATAGATATTTCTCTTCTGAGATTCAGAAATTCCCTGTACTTCCTCTATTATAACACTCTCTGAACTTTATTATAATTCCTTCTTTATTTGTCTTTAATACTCACCAGATTGCAAGCCTTTGGAAGCACCATTAGCCATGGGTAGCATTACATCAGGCCAAGCCTCAAGGAGCCAAGAAATGCAGAAAGAAATATTCAGAACCAGAGCGAGAGAGGTGGTTAGCCATCACAGACATCAGGGACTAATTCTATCATGCCTCACATCTATCTGTCTCAATGACTGAAGTCTGACCCCTTTTAATCATCCCTCATCCTCCAGAATGTCATACCATACTCTCTAGATTTCCTATGTCAGAGGTCACACAAATAAGCAACCTGCCAATATTTAGAATTAAGAGTAGTCATACAAAAGTCCAGGTTTCCAATATCTCATTTTTTAACTTTATTATACTATAACATAAAAGGTTCAGATGTTCATCTTTGAGAAGTAACATGTATATATACTACATTAAGTTCATCACTAAAGTCCAAATCTATCCTTCCCATACCATTGTCCCCTTTCTCTTGACAAAAAAAAAAAAAAAGGACTTGTAATGTTAGGTCTACACTGTCCCCATGGAAATAATCAGTTTGAACTGTATATTAGCTAATCTGCTAGGAGCTGTTCAGTCCACACTACTCATATACACACCTGCTTAATTCTTAAAGGAACTGCATATGCACCATTTGTCCCAATATCACCTATTCCCAGTCATGTCCATAACCTCTTCATTCAACCTTTTCACTGTGACCACTGGAATCTCATCCTAAGATCATCAAACTCCTATATACCCTACTACTATATTTTACCCCATATATATTTTTTCCTAAACAAAAAATAAAATAAAATGTTTATGTTTTTGAAGGCAGTAGTGCTGTCAGAAATTAGAAAATACAGAATTGCTTTTCAAGCTAAATAAGAGGAAAAAGAACTCCCAAGCCAGTTAATTAAACAATTACAGCAGGAGAAATGGCACACCTAAAACAAATTAACTGTATTTTTGTTCTGGAAAAAAAAAAATACTAATGCTCAGGTGCAACTCTCAAGAGAAACTAGCAATATGAGTAGTAATATAATGCCACAGTAGTCAACCCTAAAGGAGAAATACTGGCACCATATCAAATCACCAAACTAAATAATCCCACAGTGATGTCCTAACATAGCAAACTACAAAATAGCACATTCACCATGACTTTGCAATACTACCACTAATTATATCATCCTATAAAAATTAACTTTTATTTGTAAAAACTAATACAGTCTGTGAACAGGCAATGTAGAGAGTTAATGCTTTCTGACAGTTCTAAAGCATAGAAACCTGTGTGCATGTGTGTATTTACAGTTTTATGGATACAGGGATACATCTCTGTATGTGCACAAAACAATGTATTTTAAATGACTCAAAGACAAATTACCCGTAATTCTACATCACTATTAGATAGGATCCTAAGCATTCCACTACATCACCCCATCCAAGCATTGTAATTCTGACCAAATTTGTAAAACATGATGGACAAATGCATGGGCACATATAAGAGTCAAATTCTTAATAGAATACAAAGAACAGTCAATAAATTATGGCACTGCAAAACTGGAAAGCAGTTTAGAAGTTTACATCACACCACACACCAAAATATGGATTTGAGAATTAAATTAAAGGGGAAAAATTCACTTGAATGATAGTAAAAGAGATTAAATATATAAATCCAAACATAAGACCATCAGAAAATCACAAAGGAAAAAGAGTAGAAGATATTGTATGAACAAATATAGTATTAAAAAATATATAGGTATTACCTCTGAATCAAATACGGGAATGAACAGGGAAACAAACAAAAAATTCACGAGAAAAATGCGCAGTAAATAAACATCTATTAAAGTTTTAGTCTTACTAGTGATTAGATAAATGTAAAGTAATGCGTATTAAATTTTAAAATATTAAAGAAAACAATGATACATGCTCTGGCAACAGTACAATGAAACAAAAACTTGCCAAAGTATCAGTAAAATATGAAAAAATAATTTGGAAAATAAGAAATAATCTTAATATGTAAACGACCATGAACACACAGGTATTTTAATACTTATTTGAAAACTGGAAATAATATAAATATGCATAATTTAGTAAAAATAATAGATTAGCACGTGATACAATGACAGTAGATAAATAGAAAACATTCATTAAAAGTGATATTTACATGAACTATGTAAGAACATGAAAATACTGATAAGTAAATGTATAAAATAAGGTACACAATTTTACCTTTTTATACATTTATACAGTATAAATAAAAGTGCATTTTTAAAAGCATAGATATGGAGACAAAAATTCTAGAGGAAAATGAGGAGAAGTTTAATAACAGTTTCTTATATTCTACTTCTACTTCTTAGTACCATCTGGTAAAAGACTATACTAACTGGTGCCCAAAAAGTAAGTCTCAGACACAAGGTTCTAATTTACATCCTGGTTTCCCATGAAGGGAATGGGATGTGAACAATTTTCCTTAAACTGTCCATCTGGAATAAACTGTACTCTTCTCCGTATATCCATCAATATGTGCTTTTTAAATTTTATATTCTAGCACTTATTTATAACTGCCTCACTAGTTCACTAGCTCAATAGCAAATTACAAAAAAAAAAAAAAAACAAATAACAAAATTTCTCTCTGACCAAATACTAAGTCCACTGACCAAAAAAAAAAAAAAATAAATAAAAGTATTCTGTCTGCCAGCAGGTGGAGGTGCAGAGATTCTAAACACAGAAAGACAGCCGGGTGACCTGCCTTTTCCCACCCTCAACTGGGGGAGGAAATAGGGAGGATCACATAGTGTTCATTTTGCTGTTATTTTAATAACACGTCCCCATCTCATATTTCCATCAAGTTGCTGAGGCCTGAAGTGAAACACTTGTATAATTAAAACAACATAGTTTCAATTCAAGCTACTAACTGACATTGCAATCTTAAATTACATTAGTTCTTAAGAGCTTCAGCATTCAACCCTGTGAAAATGGATTAATGGTATTTGCTTCACAGTTTTATATAATTATTAAATTAGTAAAAGTAGGTAAAACACCTAGAACAGTATTTTGGAGTTACCTCATGAAAATTTGCACTTTCCCTGAATAAAATGTCAACTATGATACAAAACTTTAAAATATTGTGGAACAAATTTTAAATTAAATTAAATTAAAAACTTTAAAATATTGGTGAACAAAAGAGGCATAATCTTCTCCCTTAAAGAATTTTAACAATTTTGGGCCTCCCTGATGGCGCAGTGGGTTGGGCAACTCACTGTGAAGCAACTGCAGCCACTGTAGCATGAGTTCCATCCCTGCTGCAGGCCTAGGAGGGGACCCATATGGCGGAGCAGACCTCCCCTGCCTCACCCACTGCTCCCTCAGCAGTGTGTTTCAGTCGGTCTGCCTGTTCTGCTCCCCACTCTGTCTCTAGTGAGTCCTCTCACGTCCTGTGCCTCTGGCCTCTACCCCAGTTCTTGTATGCATAAATAAATAAATCTTTTTTTAAAAAAATAAAGAACTTAAATTTTGTTAGAACACAAACTTTAAACAATTAAAATTAGTATGTTTAGAATGAGATGGCTCAAGTATTAAGAAGGAAAGTTTGGCAATGTTATTAAGTAGTGCAGGAGATCTAGCTTAGGCTGCTAAGAGGTAAAGAAAGGTCCCTTTGAAAGAATTAATTTAAATTAAATCTAAGTATGAAGGAGATATGTAGGGAAAGGATAATAAGAATGATCCAGATGAAAGGAAAAGCATCTGCAAAGGTCCAAAGCTGCAGAACTTCAGCAGCATTTTTTTTTTAAAAAAGCCATTGGCTGTATTTTGGGCCTCCCCTGGTGGCGCAGTGGGTTAAGCAACGCACTACGAAACAAATCGCAGCCACTGCAGCACGAGTTCGATCCCTGCTGCCGGCCAGGGGGGGGACCCACATGGTGCAGCAGACCTCTCCTGCTGTGCCCGCTGCTCCCCTCAGCAGTGTACTTCTGTTGATCTGCCTGTTCTGCTCCCGGCTCTCTGTGGTGAATCCTCTCACCACCCCCCCCACACCTCTGGCCTGTGCCCCAGTGCTTGTATGCATAAATAAATAAATCTTAAAAAAAAAAAAAAGCCATTGGCTGTATTTTAGTAATCAACCAGGGGAGACATTTAGAATGAAATTATAAAAAGATGAAAGTAGAGAAAATATTGTAAAATATGGTTCAGACCCAAATCCAATCCACAGCATGCTTTCTACTGTGGAACTAAAACATTTTTAACACATTATAAGCATAATAAAAAAAAAATACTACAAAACAACAAGATACCAATATATATATATTTTGGAATGGCTAAATCCTGAGCATGACAATACTAAAGGCTGATAAGAATATGGAACAATAGGAACTTTCATTCATTATTAGCGGGAATATATGAATGGAACAACTATTGTGAAAACAATTTGGAAAGTTTTTTGAAAAATAAATATACCGGCAGCCTCCCTGGTGGCACAGAGGTTAAAGTCTTAATGCCATTAAGCTATCACCAGCCACTGCAGTACGAGTTCAATGCCTGGCCAGTGATGTGACCCACATGGCACAGCAGACTATGTCTTGCCCCTTGCTTCCCTCAGCAGTGAACAAGTAGAGAGCCACTTGTTCCACTTCTTACTCTACCTCTAGTGAATCCCCTCCCTAGAACTTTAGTTATTTTAGAGAAGTTATAGATTTAAGCAAAATTGAGAAGATGATACAGAGACTGTCAGAAAAGGCAGAACAGAGAGCCAGAATGTTAATCCCCACTGGGAGGTAAAAAAAACCCTTGCATTGGATTGATAGAAGTCATATGATACAATGCAAAGGACAAATCCACAGTCACAAATTCAGTTATCATTGGAGACTACAACACCCCCATCACAACAACCAATGTAGCAAGCAGACAGGAAATCGGCAAGCATACAAAACTCAACAAAACCATCAACCAACAAGATCTAATTGACATTCAAAGAATACTCAATGATAACATAATGCTCAATCAAGGATTCTAAAGAATATATACCAAACTATATATTCCAGAATATATAGACTATATTATATATATTCTGAGTTATAAAACAAGTGAAAAAAATAAAAATATCTAAATAATAGGGTGTAACTTATGAATAATGAATCTTCCACACACTTGAAACCAAACAGCACACATACATGGGTTAAGAGAAAAATCAAAGGAAATTTTAAAATTCATTAAACTAAGTCAAAGTGAAAATAAAGGACATCAAAATATTGGGACACAAAATAATGGGAAAATTCATAGCACTACATAAATATTTGAAATGACAAAAAAACTCTCAAATCAATAATCTAAACTCCTATCTCTAAAACCAAAAAAGAGTGACCAAAAAAAAACCCAAACAAATAAAAGAAAAAACATAAGAATAAAATCATAAATTAAAAATAAAAATATATGAGAGAAAGTAAATGAAATAAGAAGGTAGCTCTTTGAAAATGTCAATAGAGTTGACAAACTTCTAACAAAGCAACAGTGAAAACAGACATGATGTAAATCAAGAATGACCAGGAGCTCTTTCATCTGGACTGCTAACATGCCATCCAGACTGAGTAAGACCTAGAAACTTATGGGCCACATGAGCCATGGTCACAGTCATATTGATAAGCATCAGCAGCACCCAGGAAGAGAAAATAATGCTGGTAGCATGCATCATCACAAGATCCACTTTGATAAATATCACCAAGCTACTTTGGGAAAGTTGTTATGAAGTACTACCACTTAAAAAGGAGCCAGGGTCCATCCTGTAACCCTCCAACAGAGTTACCAGACCCTAAGAGCAAATATCCAAGAAGAGTCTAGCCACACCCAAGAAGTAGTCAAGCTACCTGGGCACCAAGAGTCATTGTGTCTTCCTGAAGTCCATCAGTTGTGCTAGGTTCACTATTGATATTGTACATTCTTTGGGTTTGGACATTGTATGACATGTATCTACCATTAAAGTATCACACAAAATATTTCCCCTGCTCTAGAAGTCCCTTTTGCATTGTCTGTTCTTTATATCCTGTCTCCTAGCCATTGCCAATGATCAAGGACTGAGCACCAACAAAGTTTAGAAGATGAGATTAGAAAAAGTACCTAAAGTTATAAGAATAAATTCAGGAAATTATAGAACATAAAGCTGTAAAATAAGCACCAAAAATAAAAAACTTTTGCAGAGTGAGGGGGTAAGGAGGATAAAATATACCATTTTGGAATGTATTCAAATATAAATAGCTGTTAACTCAATACAGATCTTAGATCTGAACTTCACAGTAACCAAAAGCCAAAAATCTATAGTAAAAACTCTTAATAAGATGAAAAAGAGACCTAAACATATCACTCAATGGGAAAAATTCAACCCTTAGAAGGAGAGAAAAAAGGAACATAGAAGAACTGCAAATCAAACAGAAATCAAGTAGTAAAAAGGCAATAAACGCATATATGTCAATTATTACTTTAAATATATATGGATCATAATTTCCAATAAAAAAGCATCCAGTTGCTGAATGGATTTTTTTTAAAAAAGACCCAACTATGTACCACCCATAAGAGAGTCACTTTAGGGATAAGGACACTAACAGACAGAAAGTAGAGAGATAAGAAAAGTATTCCATGCAAACGGAATAGAAAAGAAAGCTCATGTGGCTATATGCACATGAGACAAATAAGCTTTACAACAAAGACCACAATAAAAAAAAAAATAAGAAGGACATTATAACATTACATAAAGGGGGTAATACAACAGGAAAATATAATAATCATCAATATCTATAAAACAAATATTAATGGACCTAAAGGAAGAAATTTTCAGCAACACAATAGTAAATGAGGACTTCAGCACCCCATTATCAATGGATAAATCCTCCAGACAGAGAATCAATAAGGAAACATTTGTCTTAAATGCTACAGTAGGCCAATAACAGATACACACAAAACATTCCACCCCAAAGAAAAGAATATACATTCTTTTCAAATGCACATGAAACATTCTCAAGGATAAACTCCAAGTTGGAACAAAAGAAATCTCAATAAATTTAAGAAAGTCAAAATCATGTCAAGCATCTTCTATAACCACAATGGTATGGGGTTAGAAATCACCTACAAGAAGAAAATGGGAATAAAGGACAAAATTGTAGAGATGAAGCAACATGCTACTGAACAACTACCGGGTCACTGAACAAATTTTATGAGAAATAAAAATTAATCTGGAGGTGAATGAGAATAATAAACTAATGTTATCACAATTAAAAATAAAATTTATATTAAAATAGGGGGGAGAGAACGAAACAGCAGATATTAGCATAGATTGTGCAGATATGACAAGAAAATAAAGGAATATTGCAGAAAAAAAACCTCTACACACATAAATTTGACAACTTAGATGAAATGGACCAGTTCCTCAAAAACTGTACACAATAAACACACTGTGTTATAATAATAACCTGAAATAAGGTATCTCAAGAATAAGTGAAAAAAGCCTATCTCCTAAAGTGACATATAACATGATTCTATACATACATTCTTGAAATGACAAAAATGTAGAGATAGAAACAGATTAAGGAACGGTAAAATGAGCAAATGGGTGTGACTATAAGTGGGTGTAAATAGTAGTTCTTTGTGGTTAAGGAAATAGTTTTGTATCTTGATTGCACAATGAGGTATATATATAATAAAATAACATAGAACTACACACACACACACACACTATACCAATGTCAATTTCCTTGTTTTATTATTAGAAGATATAACCACTGGGGAAATTATGTGAACCATTGGGGAAATTTTCTGTATTACCTTTATGACTATCTTTGAAACTATAATTATTTCCTTTTTCTTAATTTTTTAAAAGTAATATTGCTTTATTATCTTATGTAGGTTTCAGGAGTACCTTATATAGGTGCAGCATTATAGCTATAATTATTTCAAAATAAAACATTTTTTTAAATGACCCCAAAATCTAAAACATTTACTAGTTCTACTCTATGACCCTTTATCAAACTATTGGCCAACACCTGATATACAGTATTTGGAGAATGAATGGATTGAACATTGACAAAATGGAAAAAAGAAAATCATTTATGATATTGGTTCATCTCTCCTAAAAATCTTATACATATACTAAACAATAAAATTTTGAATTTCAAAATTTAGGTTATCTAAGAACTAGTATTAAACAAGTATTCAATGAAAATAGGGAATGAACAAGCCAATGATTCCGTAAATAAATAATAAAAATAAACAACCAATTTTTAATATCCCAGTAATTATACTAAGCACTATCTATGTTTTATCTGTTTTAAACTTTCAACCACCCTTTGAGTTGGTTTATTACACCAAACTGTGGGTCACAGAAATTAAATTCCTTGCCCGAAGTCTCAGTGTAAAGAGGTGGTAGAATTAGGACTCAAAATTCAGTTACTCTGACCAAAAGTCTGTGGTTCTAATCCATTATTTAATACTGACTCCCCCAAACTATCCTTCACCTTTAACTGTGAGTCAACAACCAAATAAGATTCAACAAATTAAATTTAAGACTGACATTAAATAGCTGGACCTAAATTTATATCAATATAGTTGATATTGCAAAGGCAAAGACACTTGAAAAGAAAACCTCTAAAGACACAACTGAAGTATATCTAATTGGTTAGTAGGTGTTTCAGTTATTTAGTGAGCACTACATAACAGTTTGTAAATGGCAATGTCTACACTTATTAAGCCTAAAAAGATCTATGGTTCCATTATTTTACTGAAAGACATAGTATTTGTGACACAAATTAATTATAAAATGTGACACGACATTATATATGTGTGTATACACACATATGCACACACAAATGTGTGTGTGCATGTGTATTTCCAGTTGTAATTTGGACTGCCTCTCGCAAGGGTATGAATTAAGTACTTTCTAAAAGATTCTTCCAAAGTGACTCACATCTCTAGTCTGGAGTTTATTAATTTTATTAATGAACAATATTTGTTACATTTCTAAATTTCTATAAAACCATACATTGTCAGGTAAAAGAATTTTAATATGGGGGGAAGGAGGAGCAAAGTGGACTGTGGTGGGGGACTATGGGTACTCGTAGTAGGAGAACCATGATGACCACACCTAAGGGGAGAAATCAGATATTATTAAAATGTTAACAAAAATGTAAAACAATGGTATTTCATCAAAAAAGAATTTTAATATTTATTAAATGTTAAACTTCCTCCCCACATAATAAACACAGTAGTAAGAAAATCAATCTTAAAAAGACAGGAGGAGAGGTTAAAAAAAAAGTGTAACCATCTGGCAACCATACAATATTTGAGAAAATGTTAATGTTCTAATTGAGATCTAATTGAGTTTGATTTACTTGTCAAGATAATTGCTTCAGTATTAATTAAATATGTCTTCTGCAGCTGCAGAGAAAGCTAAACCTTACAGTCTGCTGATTATATAGGATATACATCACTCATTCAAGTCAACATTGCTAAGCTCATGTTACCCCAAATATAGTTCTCTGTATATTAATTATTAACATCTCAGATTTTGACATTAGTATTTTCCATAAATTGACTAAAATTTCTTAAATTTAAGAGGAGATAAAGTGAGGCTCCTAAAAATAAATCCGAAAATTATTCACCATTAACAATATTCAATTTCGAACATCTTTTTTTGAAGAGAAATATTATTGATAGTTTTAAATATCCATCGTATCTGAAGCACTGTAAATATCTGATCTTTATTTACTGACAACTAAACACCAGCAGTCATCTTACCTTTCTTTATAATACTTCTTCATTTACAAAGTTGAGACTATCTTCCCAAATTAAAAAAATAAATAAGTAAAACTGTCACTTCTTCATTGCCTCACTTAACAAATAATTTCTGGACTTATTGGCAGTTGTTAAATTTTCCCCCATATTTTGCATTTAAATTCTGCTACAAAATCAACTGAAAGATTTTTCCTCATGAAGTGGTGAGGAACACCTGATCAATATTTATTCTTGGAAAATGAACTGTGCATATATATACTTAAAGACAGTTACTAGATCATCTTACTAACTTTCAGGTTAATCAGAATCATCTCAATTCCTTTAACTTTGCCTCATTTGTTCCACTTTCTCCCTCTTTAATCATCAGGGTAATTATCTTCCAAATCCATTCAAAGTTTAACTTATGGTAGAACAAAGAAATAAAGAGAATTCCAGTCTAACCATAGCAGGTTACATGAGTTATTCTTGGGCTCAAAAGATCAGAGCTTGTCTACATCTCAAATTCATGTTTCATTTTTATTCATTCATTCATGCACTCACTCTTCAGTAATTATTTATAAAGCTCCCACTCTATACCAGGCACTGATCCCAATCTGCAAAGTTTTATAATCAAGTGGATAATACAGGGAACTAAAAAGGCAAAAGCAATATGAAAGTTCCTGTGATAAGGGAAGTAAAGAATGCCTTGAAAATGCAGGGTGCTTAATGTAGAATTAGGAAGTGGTATGGGGAAGAAGTGTCTCAGAAAAAACTCCCTAAAGAAAACATTTATGTTGAAATCATCAGGAGTTAGCCAAATTGGGGTGAAGGATAAGCACCACATATCATGAGGTGGGGAAAGGTGTGTAGACCTCAGCGAGGGAACCAAAATCCATCTTACATTAAGATAAAAGGAATTTTGGGGGAAAGTGGAGAATTGTGAAATGCAAACAAGAGAGGTTAAGAGTCTGGATTTTATCCTGGTCACTAAGGACACATTAAGTAACTTTAAGAATTTTCTTAAATGGTGGAGCAAGGGGTTGAGCGAAGCAATGTGGTGTTTCAGCAGCCACTGCAGCTTGAGTTATATCCTCGGCCGGCAGAGGTCGGGGGAGCGGTGGGGAGGGGTACGACACCCACATGGCACAGCAGACTTCTCCTGCCTCGCCCACTGCTCCCCTCAGCAGTGTATATCAGTTGATCTGCCTCTTCTGTTCCCTTCTCTCTATGGTGAATCCTCTCACCCCCTGCCTCTGGCCTGTACCCCAGCTCTTGTATACAGAAATAAATAAAATCTCTAAAAAAAAAAAGAATTTTCTTAAATGATTCGAATTTGAACTTTACAACATTATTCTGGCTGTTGTGTAAAAAAAAAAAAAAAAAAAACAGATTGGAAGGAAACAAGACTGGAACCAAGGGAACCAGATTAAATGTCTAATCCAGAAATCAAAAAATGAAATTAAAACAGACCAAACTGAAATAATGGCAGAAGGAATGATAAGCTGAGGGAAGTTTTAAAAAAGATTTAGAAAATAAAACTGATAGGTCTTTATAACTGATTGCAAGTAGGGAGAGGATACGGTAGAAAGGAATCATGCATAGCTTAAGACTTTTACTTCTCATCCTGAACCTGAAAAAGAATTGTCCTCTTCTACCTTATCTTTTTGTTTAAGTGTCAATGTTTTCCCTCCTTTAAAAAAAAATTATAATTTTCACTGTGAAAAGCTTTAAAAACACAGATTGTCAAAAAGGAGAAAGTTTAAATCATCCATATTTCCATTATATAAAGTAACCATTGTAAACATTGTATTTATATATTGTAAATACTGACTCATTTCAAATTTTTTGTCAATGCATTATTTATGTCATTTTTAAGTGGAATCACACTGTAAACACCATTTTCCAACCTGCATTCCTTTCCTAAGTATTTCTCTAAAAGTTCCTCTCAAAATATGGTCCCCAGACCAGCAACATCAACATAACTAGATATTGATCAAATGCAAATTCATGTCCCCGCCTCCAAAGCTACAAAATCAGAATTTGATCATGAGCTCCTGATAATTCTGAGGAACAATCAGGTTCAAAAAGCACTGTTCAAGAACACCACTTGAACATGTTTTCATGTATTAATGTATGATAATTCATTCCTTCCAGTGATATTTAAGTAGGTTTCCACTTTTCACTGATAATGGTAAGGTACAGAGCCTTATAGTCTTTGCAAATATCCTTGATAATTCTAACTGGAATAAATGCTCAACCCTGAAATTCCAGGTAAAAACTAAAGCTTTGATGTGTGTACTAAAAATTTCTGTCATTTCTCAATACTTCCTCCAATCAGAAGTGTGTGAGAATAGTTTTGTGTCTACATCCTTGGTCACAATATATTAACACCTTTTGAAAATCTCTGCCAATTTCATAGGTGGCGAATGACATATCAGAGCTTTAAAATACATCTCTATTATTTTTACTGAAATTTTATTTTATAAACAATCTATTTATGTGTTTTGCCCTACAATCTGAGGCTTTTAATCTTTAGAGTTCTCTAAAAATATATTATTTAATTTCCAGAATATAAATGTTTTCCAGCTGTTAACTTTTCATTTTAAGCATGATTTTTTAACTAACATTTTGCACTGGTGTTATATATTTGTGATAAATTATGATCTAGTCATTAGAAACTATTAGTCCATGGGTTAGGTTAAGTTTCATTCTTTATATTGTACAGTTCTGCAAATTTTGGCAAAAAATGTATGTATTCAACATTATAGTATACAGAATAGTTTCACTACCCTAAAAATCCATTTATTCATCCTTTCTCCCATTCCCTAACCACTGATCTATTTTTTGCCTTTTACAGAATATAATGCAGTTGAAATCACACCATAGATAGTCTTTTCAGATGTAGTCTCTTTCTCTGAGTAGCAATGCATTTAAGGTTCTTCCATGTCTTTTCAAGGGTTGACAAATCATTTCTTTTTAGTGCTGAGTAACATTCCATTGGCTGAATGTATCATAGCTTGCTTATTCATTCACCTACTGAAGAACATCTTGGTTGCTTCTAAGTTTTGGCAACGATGAATATATGTGTATAAACACAAGTTTCTGACTCATTTGGGCACATATATACCAGAAGCATGGTTGCTTGATTGTACATTAAGAATATTTTTAGCTTTATAAAATGCTGCCAAACTGTATTCCCACCAGCAATGAATGAGTATTCCTGTTGCTTCACATTGTCACCAGCATTTGGTAGTGTCACTATTTAGGATTTTTGGCAGTCTACTAGGTGTGCAGTGGTATTTCATTGCTGTCTTAATTTGCAGTTCCTCAATGACACACAACATAGAACCTCTCTCAGATGCCAATTTTCATATGTTAATATCTTCTTTTGGTGAGTTGTCTGTTCAGATTTTTTAATCCACTACTTTATTGGGTACCTCTTTTATCAGATATAAAGCATTGTTTCACAGTCTACAAATTGCCTTTCACTTTAGATTTTGCTGACATATGCCTTTTGTTTTATAATTAAATGTGCCAAATTTCTGCAGACATTGCTATATTTTTGCTGATATAACATCCAGAAGTTCCTCATGATGACAAGATTAATAAATAATCAACATTGTCTAGTATTTGGGTATTTTTTATATTTACATTTTTAATACACTTGAATTTATGAGGCAAGTGCCTCATTAATTCTTAAGTGTTTGTATGCCTCAGTAAATGCTATCTTTACATGTCTTATGTAGTAGGGTTTGTTTATGCACTTTCTATTGTTCTGTTCATAGTTCTACATGTCATTACTGTGTGTTAGAGCTTTATATTTTTTCATATGTTAGCACCAAATCACAAATACACACCACAAAAACCACACAGCATTATTCATGGTAATACTCCACCAAGTGGATTCTGGAATCACTTTTTCAATTTTATCCAAAAGAATTTCATTTCCTTGTGATCCCATTGTAACTATGTTAAATTTATGATTTCTCATCCATCAACATTAAAGTCTTATTTTATATTCCTTATTAATGTTTTGTTCTTTTCTCCACATAGATCCTACATCTTCTAACTTAGTTTAACTGTTAGCTTAATTTATTGTTTAATTGTGTCTTATTTATTCCTAGAAAATATACATGTTTAAGTATGTGTAGCTATCACTAGGACTCTTTTTCCCTATTTTATTTTCCATTTGTTATTCCTCACATATGATAAAGCATTAAATGATACATTTTTATAGCTAGTCACTAATACTTTTTAAAAGCTCAAATCATTTTCCAATTTATTTCCTTGGGCTTATCCAGTAAATGTCAAATATACTACAATTTAAAATAATTCTGCTCTTTATTTTTTATACAATAAATTTCATATTCCTTTTTTGCCCTGATTGAATTTCTATTAAGTGTTCAAAAGTGATAGTGGTAAAGCCTGTATTGCCTTATTTTATAATGTTAAGAACTTATATTCCATTATAAGTCCTCATTATAATGAAATTTTATTTTAATAAACACAGAATTTGTATCTCCCTTATAGTTTATACTTGACCTATACACATTCTTTTCTCTCTACTCTTATTAAGTTTGCATCTATATGTCTTTCTTGCTTGCAGTGACTTTCTATCAAATCCAAATCCTACTGTCTAGTGATAGATCTCATAACCTCTTCAATATATTATATTTACATTCATTCAAGACAGTAACAAAACCACACAACAACTGCAGAATCATTACCAACTCCTCAATAGCCCTTGTTCTGCAAAATAATATTAAAGGTAAAAAACTATGGAAAACTAAATGTGAAACAAACCACGTTATGCAAAGGAAAAGTTCATTAACTTTTTCCTTAGAAAATACATAAATCTTAACTTTTCAAAAAATTTTGTTGCCACGTACAAGCCACATCAAAAATCTGTCATAATGGCTTCCTTAATAACAACTCAAATAACTCACAAAATAATGCTGTTTTCAAGCCAATAATACAAAGTAATAGTTTCTTAAAAAGTAGTACTCTTCCTATCACTTTTTCTGATTAATAAAGTGAAACTTTGCAATTATCAACAAAGACCTAATGATAGAAAACTTTATTTGTTGCTACAAAACAACCTAACTAGTTTCTATTTCTTAGCTATCTCAGGGTGAAGTCTATAAAAATAATATATATGTACATATATATATACATATTACTTTATGTTTTAGACACAAGTTCTATTGACATTTACTCTTGTAATCATTTAACCATTTTCTAGAAAACAATCTATTAGAGAAGGAAAATACTCAGTTGAAAGAAATAATCCTCTATTGATAGCTTTACCTTCTAATCTGGTAAACATGCTCTCTAAAGAAGGAATAATATTAACTGGCTAGGCAAAATTATCGATTTATTACATTTGACCCTAATTAGCAGAATCCTTTATCAAAAATAAATCTTTACATACATAAGCTTCAATGGGTTATACCAAGTTTCCATAAACAATGATTATAGCATTGTTATAAAATGGATCTGACTGAATATTAAATACTAATAAAATTAAAAAGGTTGCACAGCTAGTGAAAGTACACTGATTTATAATAATATTTGATAGCACATAATCATACGACCCCCTGCATTTTAAAAACACACACTTTTAGTCATTTGGTTTTCTTCCAGCTCTCATGGAACTCTTTGATAACTGTTTTCCAACAAGTCATTCCCAAAAAATTATTAATAGAGTCCTAAAATAAATTGCCTAATTTTGCTCATAGTTATGATTAGCTGGGTTAACCAAGAAAAATTCAAAGAAAATTAACAACAACCACGTAGGAGGGATAAGACTATATTTTAAAACTCATAGTTTAAGTCTGGTTTTGTTTTGTTATGTTGGGCTCCTCCAAAGATGTAAATTAAACAACTAAGCATCTTTCCATCCTTTCTAAACATGTGAAATGTTTACATGATAAACACAAAGAGTGGGTAATTTCTCCATCTCTCTCTCTCTCTCTCTCTCCACCCCCCCATCCCCAACTCCACCTTTCTTTACCACACAGCATGTGTCACAATTCTTTCAAATTCACAGTTCCCAAATATAATGCCCAACAGCTGTTATCACCCACACATGAACATTACCACAACTGTTCCTGCCACGAAAATCTCACAGCATCTTAGTAGACTATGTAACTTCTACGTTAATTAGGCCCAAAACAAGCTGAACATGTTTTCTTGGGTTTTACTTTACATGAACTATCATAGAAATACTTTCTAAGGGACAGAACTATTAACTAAAAATAATATTTATAAATAATAATAAAGAATTAATTTTTTACTTATAGATATATTTATTTTTTGCAAACTAGTTCATATAGAACCAAGTCAAAATGTAAATCCTACCTTTACAAATTTTTCACAAATTAACCATTTTTATGCTACTAATTTTCCTTAGGAGAAATAAATCTGGCTTATTTTACTGACATGGGACACAACTCAGAATTACTGAACTAAATAAAAATATTTTTGTAGTCACTCATTACAAAGCATTTCCAGGAACAGTGAAGTTTATACAGAAATGATTGTAACTATGATTACTTATCTCAACATGGGGAATATGGAGGTCTACAATCACATATTATGGAGAACTGCATGCTAACTTATTCAAAACTAAGGTTTTTCATTAATTCTTTAAACTTACAGATTTTTTTAAAGGCAAGCTAAGAAAGAAAAATCAAACAGACATCAGACTTTTACCATAGATGCAAGAAGACAATGAGAAAAAAAAAATACGGCCTGAGGAGGGAATGCACAAAACATAAGAATTCTATATTCAAAATAGAAAGGGTCTCCCTGGTGGCGCAGTGGGTTAAGCAACGCACTATGAAGCAAACCGCAGCCACTGCAGCACGAGTTCGATCCCTGATGCCGGCCAGGGAGGGGACCCACATGGTGCGGCAGACCTCTCCTGCTGTGCCCACTGCTCCCCTCAGCAGTGTGCTTCCCTTGATCTGCCTGTTCTGCTCCCCGCTCTTTGTGGTGAATCCTCTCACCCCCCCCCCCACACCTCTGGCCTATACCCCAGTGCTACAAATAAATAAATCTTTAAAAAAAAATAGAAAAACTTCATCCATGCAAATTCTGTTTAGAGCAAACTTAGTGGAAAAATATTCAAAGATCCACTACACTCAAACAAAGCAAGTCAAAATAACAGTGCAAACATGGAGAAATTGAAGTATCCAACACCTGACAATGAGAAGTGAAATATTTAAAATTTTTCACAATAATTAAAGCATAGTGACGAAAATGAAAAATTTCACTTTTAGGCAGAAACCACTTTCTAATTGGGTAATATTGAACTAGTTCACTGCCTTTGAGATAAGATATTTTGCAAAGGCTTCCGATATATTACACATTTTCTGAGCATCTCTTACTAATTTAAAACCAATGAAGTTCAATTAATTCAGGAGGACCACCAGGAATAAACAACTTGGTGCCAAGTACACTCAATCATTGTTAGTTTCAAGGGTGAGCACTCTCTTTTTCCCAAAAGATCCAGGGAAGAACAAAACCTCAGTTAGAGCTGCCACATGCCCCCCATCCCACTGCCTTTCCCACCATCACCTAATTCCTCCACCTCATAGCCCTGATAATGTGGCACTGGAGACAACAGAGCTTCCAACATGACTCATCAGATGGTTACAATTCTAATGGCGAGAGAGAGATGGAGAAATACAAAAACACTTTCTAATCAGTATATATATTTTTATTGAAAATTAGCAACATTTTTACAAATATAATTTTATTTTTAACCACAGTTATAGTGTAAATCTCCCCCTCTCCCCAACCAAGAATCAAGAATCATTGTTAGCATAAAATTGAAAAAAAAAATCTCTGCATTCTCTTAGAAACTGCTAGGTAAAAAGTCATACTCCTTTTATCTGAAAATTATGCCATGCCTGTTGCTTTTTTGAATCCTGGTTGATAGAAAATTCAGAATAAGGCTTCATATAGAAATATAGTAACTTTCTGTAGAACGGTTTTCTGATGTAATTATTTCCCCTTCCTTTTAGTTATGTTTACAACTCACTGCCATTATAATTTCTATATTACTGTTCATTTAACCACAGAATTTTTCCAGATTTTTGAATTATATTTTCAAATTATTTTTGAAGGTAGGCAGAAACATACAATAAATTAATGAACAACTTGAAATACATATAATATGAAAATAATGCAGTCCCTTTTGCCTATAGCTCAAGTTCTAAAAAGCAATCTCATAGACATAGCATCCTGTCAACTGAAAAAGACAAAGTCACAAAAACAAATATCTCTTCACGGATCTCTAACCTTCAATCAAGTGACTGTTAAACTCTTCCTCATCATGCAATAACAAGTAAAATCCTTTTCACTGAATTCTCACAATTATTTATTCCAATTCCTTATTATTCTACTATATGAAAGTGAGAGTTGTATGTATGATTATATTTTATTTCCCTAAGTCTATATAAGGGTTGTTTATCTTATTCAAATGCAAACAGACTTCTCTAGTTTTTTTTTCATCCAAAATTTACTAATATAGTGGCCACAGCTCTGGCAAATGCTCCTTGAGCTGGAAGTTGAACAAGATTTCAAATAATTTATAAATAATCAGTTCAAGAACACATCTTGTCTTCTTTTATTCCATAAAAGACAGTATTTTGTTCGGGACCCACAAGCTGTCAACTTCTCAGCATACCCCAAATCCCACTTAGCTCTCTATGTAAACAGTGTAGTATTTCGCTACCACATCAATAAATAAAATTCTTGAAGAATCATTTTTGTGTTTGATTCACATTTGTTCTGCATATGCCAATGAACCTAAGGTATTTGTAACGTTAAACTCTTAAAAGCCTTAGCTTACAAAAGGGTCAAGCAATCCAAAACCAGCAAAAGGTCTGTCCCATGTAGATCAGTCTGGACAAAACCCAAAAGAGGAATCATAGCATAACTTGGTAAGATAGTTTTCTTTATTACTCTGTTCCACCCTCAACTTTCAATAGTTTTTCTTAGAATCAGAGTGAAGTATTGGCTGGCTGTTAAAATTCAATCTACAGTAGGTAGTTCTATCCTGCTTCTTAAAAACTGATTTTACCAAGTCAAAAAAGTTGAAAAGCCTGCAACAACTTAATTATCCTTGATATAATGACAATAAATGCTTATTGTACATATTTCCAGTGACATTTATAGGTTGGTATGCAGAAAACACCCTTCTATTTTCAATTTTTTTCAAAATTAGTCTCTTTAAGTTTAAAACATTAAATAAATGGAACTCTTTTTTTTTTCATGCCATAAAGTCATTGTCTCCTATAACAACTGGGTCTCCATCAATGCCAATTAACTACTCTATCACAGAATATTTTCAGTTATAACAATGGCAACGTCATAAGTTTTCTCATTTTTGCAATTACTTAGACTACATACAAGAGAATAGTTCAATCCCTATAAAATTCCATTAAGAACAGTTTTAGGTAAAATAGAGTAAGTAAACTCAAATCATCTCTTTTGTTAAATATAGCTATAAATTTTGGAAAGAAGGCATGAAGTAAGCTATTTGAGAACTTCAAAAAGTACCTAAAACATATTTAGTTAACAATAATACGTTACTTTGGTTCATCAATTGCAAAAAATGTACCACATTAACGCAAGATAGGTAAGTTGGGTTTATTGGAACCCTGTATAGTTTACATTCAAATGTTGACAAACCCAGAACTGATCTTAAGAAATAAAGCTTATTAATTTTTTAAATGAAAATACAGAGAAAATCCACTCATTATTGAAAAATAGAAAAAATAATTCTAAGTTCTAGGAATATCAGTCACCAAGAGCAATGCAGCAGTCTAAAGTTCCAGCCATTACAAGTGGCCAAGAAATTCTCACAATATTCAAGTAACATGTGGAACTTCCTTACCTAAAATATAACTGTAATCCAAACTAGTAGAGGCTACTTTTAAAGAAAAATAGGAGGGACTAACAATGTCAAGAAATGATTCCAATTTATAAAGGGAAGGGAGCTCATTTTTATCACTATGTTTTCATATGCTTCAGAGCTTAAAAAAATACAAGGAATTAACACTATAAAAAAAGTACATCTGACTTTAAGATCACAGACTATTTAAATGCACAGTTGTACAATTATAGGAACACCAATCTATAATTTTTACACAGATCTTCAACAACTCTTTATAAACATGTCCAGAGCTCCTAAAAATTTTACAAAAATGAAATACAACAGACCAAAAATAAAGAAGTAGCTTCAGATAGTAGGAATAAAATAACCACCTACCCCCTGAAACAAAGATCACCTCACAGGGGTTATTACTGGGATCCTCCAGAGTAATACCTTCTCCTCCATTTCATAAACACTCAATTCAGAATTATTAAATGTCACCTCAGGGTTGGAGTGTCAGAAGAGACCAAACAGGAAGATGTCTGATTGGAACCCCACTGAGGTATGATGCTTCATAAACACCTTTTTTAAAAAACATAAGCTCAATTCTACTTTCTGGACCCACATTTATAGGGATTATATTATATTTATAACCTGGTTTTAAATCTGCTGCAGATGGATCCATAGATACCTGATTGGGTTGTAATGACAATACAGTATAAGTTAATAAATTGCATCCTAATAAACTGCAACTGATATGTTATAATATTTTATTACAAATTACTTTACTTTCATACCTTATACTACATAGTTACAATACTATTTTATAAATTCTGTATGAAATTTATCTCAGGATTGTACAAGGGGACATTCCAAAATATTCCTCATAAAAAGCAGCATTAGATCTAACAGGGTTAGTTAGACCAATACATTGACTATATACGCTTTCCCTTGATATTCTTTTTTTTTAAAAAAAGATTCATTTATTTATGCATACAAAAGCTGGGATACAGGCCAGAGTCCAGGGAGGTGAGAGGATTCACCAGAGACAGAGTGGGGAGCAAAACAGGCAGACTGAAACACACTACTGCTGAGGGGAGCAGTGGGCGAGGCAGGAGAGGTCTGCTACGCCATGTGGGTCCCCTTCCTGACCAGCAGCAGCAGGGATCGAACTCATGCTGCAGTGGCTGCAGTTTGCTTCAAAGTACGTTGCTTAACCTACTGTGCCACCAGGGAGGCCCTCCCTTGATATTCTTAATAGTCTCTCAAATAGATCCTGCTTTGTTTAATCAGGCCATCACACTGCTTACCACTAAGTTCCTAAAACACAAACTTGATCATGCCCCTCTGCTGTTCATAAATATTTGATAAGGTTGACAGGAAAAAGCCCAAATTCCTGAGTGGTATTCAAGATCTTTTATCATATGATATTATCATTTGCCCAACAATTTTTCTTCCAAGAACTTCCGCTCTCCCTCATAGTGAAAAAATGTGCTCATTATGACAGCATCTAGAATAGCTCTCTCTTTTGGCTCTCCTTCTTTGAATGTTATTCTTTATATCTTCTGCTATAATAATCTTGCCTCATCTTCTCAGTGTTGGAAAGTTTCCTTTGCTTAATCCTTGGGCCTCTTCTTTATCTACAACCACTCTCTAGATGATTCCACCCAGTTTTATGATGAGTCTCAAAATTATATTACCTCTTCCCTGAACCTCAGATTCATAAATGAAATCACCCTACCTAACATCTCTACTTGAATGTCAACAAATCCAAAATCAAACTTTCAATTTCCTCTCCCAATCCCTCCTCCCCCACCAAAACCTAGTCCAGCTACATTTTCTCCATCTTGTTAAAGAGAACTACTTTCACCTATTCTAACCAAAAGCCCTAGAGTCTTTTTTTGAATTCTCTTTCTCCTAAAACCCACTTAATCCTATAGACCCCATTGGTTCTATACTCAAAAAACTAGTAAATCCTGAGTGTAATTCTTTTTCACCACTATAGCCTAGTCTAAGCTACACTCCTCCTATAGCTGTATTATTAAAGTTGTCCCCTAACTGGTCATATTCCAGTTTCACCCTCTTTGTCAATATTTCAGATAACACTGAAAGTAATATATCCACAGGATATTTCATGTATTATTATTTATGTGTATGTATTATTATTTATACACACACACACACACACATACACTGGACAAAACCCTCCAATGTTTTCCTTCTCACTAAAAAGTAAGTCTTCACACTAACTCTCAATGCCTGCATCAGAATTTGTCAAACCTGGACACATGTTGAATCAAGTGGGAAACTTAAAATACATCAGCATTCAAGCCCCCTCCTCAGTTACTGAGTTCAACTGATAGAGAGTGTAAGATATTGACTTTTATTGAATGAATGAATGAATGAATATGACTGTCAATAACATGATCTACCTTTCCCACCACATCATTAGACCCTGGATAGTCAGAGGACCCTATTTTTCTAGTCTTAGTTTATAACTGAGCATCTGCCTCAAGCTGAGGCTCTTCCTAGACTTGTTGAAATTATCTGAAGAAGTACATGGCTAATTAACTGCTATGTAAGCCTAAAGGTGCTGGCAGCTTCATCACTTTATAGAAAAAGTCTCCTCCAGAATGAAGGCATCACTTAGAAAAGTGGATATAGTTAGTACTTTAGATCCATCTGATTCAATTATGTACATCAGTAAATTTTTAATGATGGTAATCTGAGTAAGATTTCTATCGCTAGAAAGAAAAGAATTCTTAGCACACTTATAACACTGTATTTCATTTTTAAAATCCTTTAAGTTTATTCTTTCTTCTTACCAATCCTCAGATAGGAAGACCGATTAGTAGAAACACAGTATTTCCTTAACACCTGCATCTACAGCATTCACAGTACCGTATCTCATATATAGCAAATACTCAATAAATATTTATTGATTGGATGGAAGAGCTTTATTTAGATTTAAAACATCCCTTCAACTAGAAGTAATACTGAAGAGAGTTTTGCACTGGAAGAAAGACTACATTATATGACTTCAGAGGCTTCTTTTACTACTTAGATGTTAAGAGTCCATTATTTCTATATTTCTGTGAATTTTAGTAGGAAGCCCCAGTTATGCCACCTTTTTTTTTACTCAGTTTAGATCTTCCTACTGCTAATCAAGCATATCCCCAATATCCTTCCAAGATTCTCATTCCTGCTCTGTAATTGAGTCCTATCTTTTACAGAATATCAGGTTCCCTGACTTTAATAGTCTCTCAAGCCCAGAATACTATCTCTTATAAAAAGTATCTTATTAATTAATGGTCTTAGAGCCAGTGCTATCTAAATTGTCAATGTACTTCACTTACATTTCATGCTCTCACACACGCATTAAAACAAGATGAATTTATACAAATATCTACTTGTGTCAAACATTTATATTTATCTAATAGTAATGATTCACATACCTTTTTAAAAATTGTGTAATTTACTGAAAAAATATTAAACAATATTTACCTATTTTACTTTACAAAGTCTAAAGAGTAGATAACATCAAATGAACTAAGCTGCCCAATAAACAATATTAAATACATTTAAAATGATGCTTGAATGCCTCCTAAATATATTCTTTTCATATATCTTTAGGTTAATGTCAACCACAATTTTATATCCCTCTCCAAAATCAGGTTAAGTTTCATAATCTACCATCCAAAATAAACACAAATAAAATATCTTGTTCCATCGTGATTTATACAGGTATTTACTAACACAGTACAATCTAGCAAAAAGTTACTGATATATATATATGATAAGGGCCGACCACCAACTCGTTCTATGAACTTTATATTTGCTTTATTTTTTTTGTTTTTTTATTAAAATATTTAAAAATTTACATATACTTGCCATTAATTGTAATCCCCATGTATTCCCCATTACCATCTCACCAGTGCACCATCATCTCAGTCCCTCGTGCTCCCATCTTCCCTCATCCCTCCCCCTCCCCTCCCCACCAGGTGTCCCCAGTCTGTCCTTGTCTCCTCATTTTTGGTTTCTGTGT
>JAGFMF010011626.1:2856827-2903821 GCA_019455555.1 Galemys pyrenaicus
ATAAACAGGTGGGACTACATCAAACTTAAAAGCTTCTGTTCAGCAAAGGACACATTAGCCAAAACAAAACGACAACCCACCAACTGGGAGAAAATCTTTACACACAACATTACTGACAAGGGATTTATATTTACTTTAAATCTGGACTCTACAATGCAAAATTTCCACAGCTTACTTTTTTTTTTTTTTTTTGAGGTAACACTGGTTTACAACATTGTATATGATATAGGAGCACACCTTTCAGGTACACATTACCACACCACACCCTCCACAAACACACCCATAGCCCTTTACCAGAGTCCACTGTGTCCCTTCTACATTCTGCTCTCCCTCCTCTCCACTCCCTGTCCTGATAGCCTCAATTCTACTGTCATGTTTCTAAGATTTGTTACTGGTTTAGTTTCATCTGAGCCTTTGTTTTGGTTCTCTGTATTCCACATATAAGTAATATACACCATTTATTTCTCTTTCTCCTTGTCACTTACCTTTCTTAGCATAACCCCCTCTAGTTTCATCCACGTTGTCCCAAGTCAAGAGAGTATCATTTTTCATAGCTGAGTAGTATTTCATTGTGTATATTACCACATCTTCCTAATTTGCTCATCTCCACGGCTTATTTTTTAAAAATACATAAAAAGCTGAACAAGATATCTTCCCGATTAAATATGTATCATTTAAATATCCTAAACAGTCTGATGCCATTTAACAGAATCTCCTATAAGTGATGATTAAAAACAAGAATTTTCTTCAAGTAACTGTGTAAATTTTGTCAATTAGTTGAACTTAAGTTGCAGAATCCTTATGGTTCATATAATCTCCTTGAGTATTTTCAAGCCGCTACATGCCTTGAAATGACATGTCAAGCATCAGGATTAGAAAAAACAATGTACAAAACACAATTTTTTCTAGGTACACTCTACCTTTGGATCAATACAGACACTTATGTGATGCTTTCTTCCAAGTTTTACTAATATGTCCCTGAAACAGGCCACAGATTTCTTTGCAGTGGAATTGTAGAAAGGAGAAGAAGAAAAAGGAAGATGAGGAGGAGGAGCACACACAGAAGGAAAACACATATAAACACACTCCCTCACTCCTTCAATGGCCTTTTCCAAAGAAAATCTTGTTGAATAGAAGGCAGACTCTGGAAACAGCCTTTAAGAAAAGGTTGACAAGAACAGACAAAACTCTCAACCAATATGCATGCATCTTGTTATAGTTTAAAAAGAAGTAGGGTTTAGATTTTTGAGTGAAAAAGATCAGTTTTGCTTATGATAACTCATTCTTAGTCTTTAGAGAATGCCCTAGCCATTTTCTGTCTCTCAACTCAACCTTTCAAATGATTTTTTTAAAAGGTTCAAACACTACAAAGCATCTGATTTAGTGAAAAGCACTTTAAATACCTCTCCAAGTACTCCCCACTGGACCAAAATGTCATAGAAATGTTGTAAACACTATCAGTCATGTTCCAGAGAACAATTTAAACAAACATTGTTTTGCTCTTTTGTCTGGAAAAGCAATTTCTAAAGTGAAGAGTTCAAAACTTTTAGCCCTACGTATTATGCAGTAAGAAAAAAAAAAAATACATCTTTTAAGCATCAGAAGCAGAATACACAATAGGCTTTGTCTTGTTAAACAAAAGAACATGCTTTTCCTTTCAATCATTTCCAGCTGTATGATCTGGCCTTCATGGAATCAGAAATTAACAGCATATGGCATCTGGCTACCTGCACAGACTGCATATAAAATTTGAAGTCTTCAATAAGATTAACGGGTCTAGTGGTTGAGAGTGGAGGGGGAACCACCAAACATTATTCTCAAAACAGAGGCAAAAGGCCTCACTAAAAGAAAGAAAGAAAAATCATCCCTATGTAATCAAATCTCACCTGTACTCTTGATAAATTACTTAGGTCACAAGCTATCCTGCTCCCTAGGTAGGCAGCTAAAGAAGTACCAACACTGACTGCATAATTGTTTTGGTTCTCAAACGAGGAAGGAGTTCGTATCCAAATTAACCGATCAATCAATCAATGAATCAAAATAAAGAAGTTCTCGGTTAACATGCCATTTGACACATCAAAACAATGTTTTGGATCCAAATAAGCCAGAAGTAAGGAAATGTCAAGCAGCTTATCTATCTTACTGTATGTTCTGCTGAGTCAGTACCAGGATGCTAAAATACACAGAAATCTTGGTCTTTAAAAGGTCTTCAAGGATCTTCCAAAATAAAGTCATTCAGACAAAACATGAATTTACCTTTCTTAATTATATCAATGAACCAAAAATCTACTAACTCTAAGAATATATTTCAAATTTTCAAAATCCATAGAGCTCTAAACTATAAACTGATTCTCAGCTGACAGGACATAACCTCTAGACTTTCATTCCTATAGTTTGTCTCAGTAAACAGAATGAGTGCACAACAGTTAGGAACAAATAAAAATCTTCAAATGTATAAGAAATAGTTACATAAAACCCAGAAGACTGATCCTTTCCAACCCCTCCCCCAACTCTTTCTTCTTCAGCTCAGGCACTCAACACCTCTTCCCAGTCTACTCTTCACACTTTTAATCCTGTTTAATACTTTTATCTGGACCTTCTCCAAAGTGTTACAAGTGAGCATTAGTAGAGCTGAAAGTCAAACAATGTATTTGGTATATTCCCTGACAGTTTGTTTTATAACTCCTAGAAGCGAGAAAAAATATAATTTATTAACAAATATTATGAGAACTGGACTTAAAATAACTTCATCAATAAAGTTTAATTCTTCCCTCCAGCATTTGGATCTCATAAAAAAGTTCCTCAATGATGCCTTAAGTGAAGACAGCAGAGCAAACCCAAACACATTCACTGGCAGAATTAGTCTCTTGAACACATACAACTCAGAATAGACAAAATAAAAAGATGGCCAATCTATGAGAGAGATAACTACTTAAATATTTTCAAGACATACATGGTCTAAGGATCATGAACTACTGGAATTTCTATTATCAAAAGCCCTTTTGGTGACTATGGGAATTGCTAGATTCCAGTAGAACCGCCTAGAATTCTTAAAAATACCCCAAAAAAGAACAAGAACTTGTTTTCATCTCAGATTTTCCCTTTACCCTCAGTTCTCCCCAGGACCTTGACAGCCTGACAACATCTATGTATTGCACACCCTGAGGCACTAGGTCAAACGCAGGAATCTATCTATCACAGCTGTTAATGTTTTATCTTCACTTGAAATTTCAGAAATGCAAATGCACTGCACCAACAGCTGTTCACACTTTCAATTTTTTCTTTCAAAGCTGGTCATGAAATGTGGCTTGCCAAACATTTGTAACACAATTACCAATTTCTGTTTCGATGCCTATAAATGCTGCTGCCACTAGTGTACAATCCAATTTCACTGCCCAGTAGTAAAACAGTAGGACTGGATTAGTACAAGTTCCCTGGAAGAGGTAAGTGGCAAGGAGAGAGACAGAGCTGTTTATTAAAGAACTGAAGAGGACTAACAGCTAAGACATAATAGCATTCTATTTAGATAATAAATATTAAAATATTAAATCTGAAGCTGACAGAAAGGCAACATAAGATTTCAAAAGAAAAATGATATGTTCAGCAAAATGATCCTGGCAGACAAGCAACGGCCATCATCAGCCTGTAAGTATAGAAATTAAGAGTACAAACTTTGAACAGTTGCTGAACCAAAACAAAGCTTTTCTTTTTTTTTGACTAAGTTTTGTGATTGGATAATATGAATGTTAAGTGCCTAATTTTGATAATGCAATTACAGAAGAGAATGTACTCTTTCATACAGTACAACTAACTCTAAAATCATTTGTAAAAATTAAAAATGCATATACATAGAAAGAAAAAAATGATGCAATTATGATAAAATGTTGACATTTTGAAGGATCTGAATAAAAATGTATATGGATTTATTTATACTATTCCTGAAACTTTGCTTTAAGTCTAAAACTATTTCCAAAAAATATATAATCATATGCTCTTGAAAACGCAAGTTCAAATCCTGGCTCTGCCATTCACTATATGACACTGGGCAAGTAATTTTTAATCTCTCTTTGACTCTATTTCCTCATTTGCAAATAAGAGTGATAATTATGCTAAGGTCACCAGTTGTAAAGAATAAAAGGATATTAAGATAACTTATGTTAAGTGTTTACTAGGACAGTATCTGGCAAAAAGTTCTCAAATCAGTTATTATTCCTTTTAAAATATCACCTTTGTTCCCTCCTCCTTTCATCCCAACACTCTCTGTCTTAAAACAGGCTAATTAAACAAACATACAGAAAAGAAACAAACAGTGGAAAAAGATCAGGTTTTCATCTTTAGCTTGATTTTGATACTCAGTACAAGCTCCCTGCAACTCCGCTGGTCATCTTTTAACTATTCTCCAATTGCTGGAGTTAGGAGAAGTGGGGGTGTTAAGGGGGGAGAAGGGGGAATTATACAAACAACTCTGATAAGTCAATGTCTGCCTTAAAACCTTTAACATTAGCTTTAAGAATAAAGTTATAATTCCTTTAATTTATTATCTAAAACCCATTACTTGATTACGGCATACCTCTTTGTATCTCTCAACACACTTCCACAAATATAACCTTGATTCAATGCAGTTCCCTCAATATAAACCTTTCTTCCCTAAAACAGAATATTCTCTCTGCCTAGAATAAAATTTCACCCTTTTTTAAATAGGGCAAAATCATGAACTCATATTCACTCTCAAAACTTACCTCAGTATGATGCAGCAGTCTCTGAGTACACAAAACCCTATGTACACACCTCTATCCACATTCATACTATAATCATTGATGAACCTATCATGTTTATTAGGATTTAAGCTTCTGATAGGCTTATAAGCTTAAATAAGCTCCTTATAAACATCATAAATGTTTGAAACCCAAGCACAAAACCTATCATATAGGTTTTCAATTAGTGGTTAACTAAATAAATCTTTTGACAAAAATCTCTTGACAAGAAATTCCAACATATGTGCACACCTAGGATAATCTATGCAGTAGCAAGTAAAAGAATCTATCCCAAACGGCGGGCTAATGCTCAAGTTTCTTTCAGTCAAGTTTATAAAATGTTATCCATACAAGTTCTGATCATTAAAAACTAGTTCTATGCTCAAAACCCAGCAAAAAGTAAATGGCAGTATAATTTGGTAAAAAAAAAAAAAAAAAAAGGTGGGGGGGGGGTTTCCCTGAACACATGTTCATGGATTTCCTAAAATATACCAGGCACAACAAAACTGAGGCCTTAATTTGTTTAAAAAACTATATTGAAAATAGAAAATCCAAAAGTTGCCTGGGGCATCCACCAGATAAAATGACAACTCTTCGAAACCTTTTCTCTTCACAGCCATGAAATGGAAAGCCTAATTTTTTAGTTCATAAAGTGATTTCTAATGAGAATATTTAAAAAAAAATAACTAATACAATCTGTCAGAGAAGGCTTTAATCTAGCTAGTCACAATACCTTGTTAATGCCTATCATCAAAGTCTTGACCATAGTTCCCCTTCTCACCATGAGTTGGGCAAAACACATGGCCAAATAAAAAGAGGTGCTGGAAACAGGCCCTTCAGCTGTATTAAACACAATGGAAATAACATTTGAAAATACTATCCCCCCAGCTGGCTAAGAAACACAATGTTACAACCATCTGCTCTTTCTCCCTAAGATTCCTTTTCACAAATGGATAGATTGACTTATTATTTATTCTATTCAGGAAACAAGATCCCTGGAGTTGAAGATCACAATTTAAACCAGATAAAACGCAGACAGTAGTAAGATTAAAAGTGCACAAATGCCTATACAAAGTTTTTCTTTGCATTTATTATAGTTTCTACCTTTTTCCTCTTTTTACCTTTGATTGCTTTAAGAAATCTTAATTTCTTTAAGAAAACTCAGTAAGAAGTTCTTGAAAGAAAACAAGCTTTATAGTAACAGTGAAAGGAAAGATGATGGACTCACATACACACCTCAAGGTAACCACAAAAGAAGGAGAAAGCACAGAAGATAAGCTACTATTCACTCACTCAGTAATTCTAAGAGATTTAAGTCATCTGGTGGCAAAGCTAGCAAATATTATTTGATTTTTTTTGTTATGGATTGATAAAATAACTAAAAAGAAACTATAAGGAAGATATTCACTGATTCCATATAGTTAAAATAGAAAGGTTATGGGGCCTCCCTGGTGGCACAAGTGGTTAAGTCTCAGCACTATGAAGCTTTGAGCAGCCACTGCAGCACGAGTTCGATTCCCAGCCAGGGAGGTGACTCACATGGCACAGCAGAACTCTCCTGCCTCACCCGCTGCTCCCTTCAGCAGCATATTTCAGTGGATCTGCCTGTTCTGCTCCCCACTCTGTCTCTGCCAAGTCTTCTCACCTCCCCACAATGCTAGTCTACACCCCCTGCTCTTGCATGCATACATAAAAAAACAAATCTTAAAAAAAAAAGTAGGGGGTCCTCCCTGATGGTTCAAGGGGTTGAGCACCACACTATGAAGCATCAGCAGCTACTGCAGAATGAAGATCAATCCCGGACCAGGGAGGTGACCCACATGAGGCAGCAGACCTCTCCTGTCTCACCCGCTGCTCCCCTCAGCAGTGTATTTCAGTCAATCTGCCTGTCCTGTTTTCCACCCTATCTCTGGTGAGTCCTCTCACACCCGCACCTCTGGTCTGTACCCCAGTTCTTGTATGCATAAGTAAATAAATCTTAAAAAAAAAAAAGGTAGAAAGGTTATGAAGGTATTCCATGGTATTGGATCCCCAAATCCTATTGTGTGATTACATGTAAACACTGGATTAAACACACTGTCTATAATTATTCTTTTTCCAATAAACCCCTATAAAGGTTTCATGCAATGCTAGGATTCTATGCAAGAAAATTTGCAAATTACAGTAACAGTTTTCTATTCCCAACTAATTTACTAAACTTCTTAGAATACCAAACTCTTATCAACATTTGACAATCTTGCTGCCCAGATATGCTGACAAAGAACTGACCAACAATAGAGTGATAATAAATCTGACTTAAGGATTTCTGTACAAACCACCACACAGCTCTGCATATTCAGCTAAGAAAAAATACTTTGACAGTCTTTAGCATCCCAATCAGTGTCAGTGGGTTTTGTGTTCTTAGATGGTAGAAGTATGACTTTATCATTTTTGATCTTCAATCTTCCAACTTTGACCACCACAGTGTTTAGCATAGAGCTCTATACACATACACACACGCAAAGGTGGGGAGGATCTGCTTTAACATTATAAACGATCTCATGTCCAGTAATAGAGGAATATACTTAAGTCATTGTATTTATATAATTATATATAATAATCTCATATTTATGTGGGTGATTTGGTAGATTTAAACTTAGGGACTTCAACTATGTCTAAGATATAAATGAGAAGACAACAATCTGTAGTATAGCTAAAGCCAACTTTTGCAAATATGTACATATTGGTGTATGTATATATAATTAAATTAATTTCATTTATCCATAGATAAAAATATAAAACCCTTTCACCAAAAGGTGTTATGTGGGAAATGTAATATTTGAAATGATTCTCACATTCCCGATTATATACACCTTTATATAATACATGAAATTTTATATAATGACTATTAATCCCCCTATAGATATTGAAAGAATAAAAATTTTTACATTGGGAGGAATTGACTAAATAAAAGTTTCTAATCAACTGTTATTATTCTTACCAAATTTCTGAAGTGACTTCAGTCTTCAGGTCATCAGTCCTTCGTAATTTGCCTTATCACTTCATTTTCCTTACTCATTGCTTCCCCCATGTCTAATAATTGAGCAAAAAATTCACTATCTGGGCTATTACAGTTTGTTTTTATAAAAATCCCTTCCATTTTTAACCTTCATTTCCCACACTAAAACAAAAATAAATGGTGACCCTAAAGACACGCCCCACCAGAATAACAAATTTTCAAAGGCTGCAACAAATGCTGGCAAGGTGATAGAGTAACTGAAATATTCATGTATTAATAGCAAGAATATAAAATTGTACAAAAACTTTACAAAAAAGTCTGATAGTACCTCACAAATTCTGAACCAGAATTCTACCTCTAGGTATATTTACCCAAGAGAAATGAAACATAAGTTCACAAAAAGACTTAAACAAGGATGCTCATAATAACTTATTAGCCCAAAACTGAAATATCTGAAGTGCTCATAAATAAAAGAATGAAAATAAACTTTTAAAATTCATATAAAAGAATAAAACTAAGCAACAAAGAAGACTGCACCGCTGAAACTTAACAACATAGATGTATCTCAAAGTCATTATACTAAGGGAAAAAAAGCAAAGTACATGCTGTATGATTTTATTTATATGATGTTCTACAACAATCAAGACTAATCGACAGTGAAAAAAAGTATTGCCTCTAGGGAGGAATAAGAGAGGACTTGAAGTAGATAGGCACATGAGAAAATTTTCTGGGGTGGTGGTTTTGACAGGAATTGCAACTTAACAGGTGTATACATTTGCTAAAAACTCACTTCAGATTTGTGCATATTATGGTATTTAAATGTTTAACTGAAAACAAACAAATTCTAGCTAATATTATACTTGCCAACGTGTTTAAAGATAAAGTATATTGATGTCTCAAACTTTGAAATGCATAAAAAAGATCTGATGGATTGATGGACAATAGATGGAAAGATATATGATAAAACACGTGTGGTAAGACATTCACTGTAGAACCTAGGTGGTGGGTAATTTTGGGCATTGACTGTACAATTCCTTCACCTTCTCCATATGTTTGAAATTTCTCAAAGTAAAATGTTAAAAAAAAACTTCAACTTTGAACTACAACTCAAATTACTTTTTGCTCCATCTCCAGAGATAGCCTCATTTTATGACAAGCTAAGTCCATTTCCCTCTGCTCAGGTAGGAACACTTGGTGTACTACCTTGTGGTGGCGTCAGAAATGGTAAATCAGTAAGCTTGTCTGGAGGAAGACTTCTCCCAAAGGATAAGCCAAACAGGAAACTCACTGGTGCAAAGCTAAGGAAGAGTGACTACACTAACACTAACTGTAACAGCACCTTTGATGACTACTTCTTGAGCCAAAAAGCCAACAGCACTTTCAACCAGTACAAATCCCCTCTAAGGGAGTCTGCCACCACCACCCAAATATTCACTAACATTCTTAAGCAGCTTTTCTTCTCTAAGTACAACCAGAAGTACCTTCTAACAAAAACACACACAGCTTTCAATTGTAGCATGGGACAGATTTATGGAATATGGAAGACATTAAAGTATTCGCTTTCTCTCTGAAAATAAAGAGCGCAGACTCATAAACAATGCCTGAAAGGCATTTCAGCAGCTTAATCCACACAGGACATGTTTTGCTTTTTGAGACAATCAGGAACTGTTGGGTACAGGAAGTCATAAACAACAAGAATTTGGCTTAAGGAGGAGAACAGAATAAATGTTTTTTATGGAAATCACTTAACATTTTTTGAAGGGGTTTATTTATGTGTGACAAAGTCTACAAGACACAACTTGTACATAAGCAGCAGCTCTTACCATACATCTAATATTGATTGACTTCTCACAACAGTGGCACCAAGCAGGACCAGTCTGTCAGCATTTCCATCAACAACTACATTTGCTAGGCTTAATAATTCCCCTTTTCCAATTTTCTCCAGACAGAGAAAACCACTTAGCTGGTTCTCAGCATTCAGGGCTCAGCCAAGAGTTTTTCTTTTAAGTTCCATCAGAGATGAAGTCTGGATTTTTGGAAAGTGGATTTCCTTGGATAGACTCAGACTTTCAGAGTAAGAGGCAAAAGAATCATAAAAAAAAAAAAAAAAAAAACCTACAGAATTCTGTAACTTAAAAATATGCCATACACACATTCACTGACTTANTAGTAAGAGGCAAAAGAATCATAAAAAAAAAAAAAAAAAAAACCTACAGAATTCTGTAACTTAAAAATATGCCATACACACATTCACTGACTTATAAGGTTTAAAACAATAAAACAGACAATACCATGTGGTGGTAGGAAAAAGATACACTCATAGTGAAAAATTACTATTTCCAATAGATGCTGCAGTACAAATAGGATCTGATAATCCTAGTGAAGTAAAACTATTTATATGCAAAGCACAGATTTTCTGCCACAGAGAAGTGTGGGGGAAAAATCCAGGTTTCAGAAGTGAAGGATTTGTGTTCTGTTTTGGAACATCTGTATAACCATAAGCAAGATTTTGAATTCTTTATTTACCCCGTCACAAAATTAATCAAACTTTCTAAATGATTTATGTCAAAGACTTTGAACCCGTCATGTAAACAATATTGTTTTTATAGTCGTATTCCTTCCCATTACTCTATGCAACACATATAAATTGTGCTTAATGTCAAACAATAATACTTAGCATACAAATTCCATACATACTAAAATAAAAAAAAAATCTTAGTTTCTTCCCCCAACTTCACTTGTGTCTTTCTTATTCTACAGTATTTTATAAATTGTCTAAATTATTCAAAATGGTTTCCCTCAAATACTCAGGTATATGTAAATATACAAACTGTTAATTACTGGGCACTATTCACAAGTACCATTATCCACTACTGCTTGCATAAAGTCTTCTGTTAATACGTTTTCTTTTGTGAAAACTAAATTCTATGGCTTCATGTTAAAGATGGCAAATTAAACATGTGTACCGAGCTGGCCTCCTTCTTCAAAATGCCACTAAAACTAAAGAGCTTTTTCAAAAAGATATAAGCCCACAAAATTAAGACTACAAAAGAAGCAACAGCAACAAAAATGCTGGAAACTGGAAGGTAGAGGGCCCACAGGAAGAGTTCAGGGGCAGCCTGACTTGCATCACATGGTAGCACGTAAGCTTCTTTGGAAGGGAATGTAGAAAATGAAACTGGAACAAGCTTAGAGTGGAATCAGGCCAGAAGATTACATCAGAATGGTTAATCAATGCTCCTTCCAATAGTCAGGCCCTGTGGTAAAATGTGCCTTTACCCATATTCCTGTTTCTACTAGGGAAGCCACCTTCTCATCTTGCATTCTGATCACCTTATCCCAATTTAAATAACCACCATTGTACATAGAGTTTGGCTTCTTCCTGGTGGGATCCATAATGCACCAGAAAGAGCAGCACAGCTACTTGCTGTGCTATGCCAAAGTGATAATCATATGTCAATTCACTTTGCTGACAAAGTTCTCAAGGGATTCTTTGTTTTAAATCTTTTGACAGTCTCCAATATATGCTCTTTTATTTAATAGTCTCACAAAATCAACATTGACTTTGACTGCAGTTAGGCACAACTTGTTGACAAATATTCATAACAAGTCACAGATCAGTCCTCTTAATTGATTTGACAACTTGGTGCATATAGCATTTGTCTGAGTTTCTGATCATAGAGCCTATCTACCTGTTCAATTAGTTTTTATGACACACATATTTTCTTTTTTTTTTTTTTAAAGATTCATTCATCCATGCATACAAGCACTGGGGTACAGGGGTACAGGCCAGAGGTGTGGGGGGTGAGAGGTTTCACCACAGACAGAGCGGGGAGCAGAACAGGCAGATCAGCAGAAGTACACCGCTGAGGGGAGCAGCGGGCACAGCAGGAGAGGTCCGCCACGCCATGTGGGTCCCCTCCCTGGCCGGCAGCAGGGATCGAACTCGTGCTGCAGTGGCTGCGGTCTGCTTCATAGTGCGCTGCTCAACCCACTGTGCCACCAGGGAGGCCTGACACACATATTTTTTTTTTTAAAGATTTATTTATTTATGCATACAAGCACCGGGGTACAGGCCAGAGGTGTGGGTGGAGTGAGAAGATTCACCACAGAGAGCTGGGAGCAGAACAGGCAGATCAACAGAAGTACACTGCTGAGGGGAGCAGCAGGCACAGCAGGAGAGGTCTGCCATGCCATGTGGGTCCCCCCCTGGCCGGCAGCAGGGACCGAACTCATGCTGCAGTGGCCGAGGTTTGCCTCATAGTGCATTGCTCAACCCACTGCGCCACCAGGGAGGCCCGACACACATATTTTCTAACACTAAAGATGTAGTGTTTAGAGGTCATTTCCACATTTTCCCCTGGCTTGCCAATACAAGGGGGAAAGAGCACAGCAGGTACTTGATCAACTTAAATTCTATTGTTCTGAGTTAAACTGTATCCCCCAAAAATATGTTGAAGTTTAAGTTCCAGGACCTGTTTTAAAAAAAAAAAACGGGGTCTTCCCAGATTCCCAGATGTAACCAAGTAAAGATGAGACCATTTGCCTTAATCCAATCTAACCAATATCCTTGTCGGAAAAGGAAAAGGACACAGAAAGGCAGGGAGAATATCATATGAAGGAGGCAGAAATGGAGGCATGCTGCCGTGAGCCAAGGTGAGCAACAACTGCTGGCAGCTACCAGGAGCTGTGAGGAAAGCCCGGCACAAACTCTCTGAGCCCACAAGAAGGAATCAGCCCTTCACCTCAGCAAAATTTCAGACTTCTATCCTCAGAACTGTGAGAGATGGATTTCTTTTGCTTTATTAAGCCATCCTGTTTATTACCATAGTCCTCAGAAAGCAATACATCTATCTTAACTATAAGCTGGAGGATCGAATTTAGAAGAAAAAATAAATATACAATAGAATTTATCTATGAAGCTTATAGGAAAAAAATGATGAATATGCAATTGAATTTTATAGATCTCTGAATAAATCAATCAATATTTTATTCTATTCTGGTTAATATTTTTTAAATATTAAAATATATGGGTAAACAAAAACAAAATTTTAACAGGAAAATTTGCAAAACGAAACATAAACTAGCGAGTTTCCTAGGGATAAATACAGTGTTCTGGAGTTTCTGAAAAGTGTTTCTAGATAGGCGCCCCTGTGATCCAAAGAATGTCTTAGTTCCTACAGAATAAGAGTAGTAAATATGCTTGTAAAGGGCCAGAGAGTAAATATGTGAGACTCTGTAGACCATGTAACTGCTATTACAACTACTCAACTTTGCCTTGACAGCACAAAAGGAGAAAATATATTGATATGAACAAATGAGCATGACTGTGTTCCAGCTAAACTTTATTTGCAAAAATAGGTGGTCCACTCACAGTAGTTCTAACTCCTGCTATAGTTCTTAATTGCCCTGGGATCACAGACATGCAGTTCTGATATGTCAACTGGACTAGGCCTAACTACTCTCTCCACAATCCCTCTCCCTATTTCTATTTACAGTGAGGCACAAGAGTTTAGAGAACAGAAAATATAAAGGATAGAAATGAAGAACAGCCATTTTGTAGCTGGCACTTATCTGCTAGCAAAACTTGTTGGTGTGAGGAAGCAGCCAGATCTGCAAATACTCCACCTTAAGCTTAAGCAAATACTCCTGGACCCCTCCTTAAGCTTCTCCTGGGCCAGATATGTGTTTAGTTCCAAATGAAGGGTGCCAGCTTCTCTTGCAGTATCCCCACATCATCAAGCTCAAAGGCAGCAAGAACCAATATGAATTTCATTTCATTCTCCTGGGTTCTAGCTCATGCTTGTGGGTTCCAGCTTGTCCTTGCTCTTATATGTACCTTCTCTTCCTGATTACTTTCCTAATGAACCTCAAATTCCAGCATTAAACACAAAGATAACAGCCCATGTTAGGGTTCGACCTTATGCAATTGTGGAAGTGGATAACAATCTTTTAGTTTTTAACAGTCACTCTGACTTGATTGATATATATTGTTTTAACATACCATGAAAGTTATGAATCAACACGACACATGTACATATACATAGGAGGACAAAATCTGAAAACAGGGGTTCAACAAATTCAACTCAATATCCCTACTCTAGAATAAAATAAATAAAAATTGCAAGTGTCAATCAAAAGATTGAATGGTTTTGAAACTTTCCAGCCATCACTGAAATAAAATAGGAAAATACAAAAACAAATATCAACCTGATTAAAAATGAATTGTTTTTTCAGGCCTTCCCTGGTGGTGCAGCAGGTTGAGCATCACACTGTGAAGCATCTGTGGCACAGGAGCGTGATTTCAATCACCAGCCAGGGAGGGGACCCACATGGCGCCACAGACCTCTCCTGCCTTACCCGCTGCTCCCCTCAGCAATGGATTTCAGTCAGTCTGCCTGTTCTGCTTCCCACTCTTATCTCTGGTGAATCCTCTCACCTCCCGTGCCTCTGGCCTGTACCCCAGCTCTTGTATGCATAAATAAATAAATCTTAAAAAAAATTGGTTTCTCAATGATGTCAACTGCAACAAAAATAGAAAAGCACCCAAATCCACTTTTGACATAATACCTGAATTTATAACATAAGAAAGAATCTTGAAGTTTTAAAGTTTCTTTTAAAAAAAAGTACTATTAATATTACAGTGACCTGCTATTTTATACAGCTTTGTAGTACCCACAAACACAATGGAAAACAAAGACAAATATAAAATTTATGCCCATTTATTTAATAAATCTTCAGAATCTGGGCAATGAATGAAGCAGAAGTGCTGCCACTCAAAGATAGTCTAAATGCTAACAAGCTGATGGGTTTTGACTGATATAAAGAGAAAGTGAATCTTGAAAACATCAGCATTTTCATTTTTAAGTGTCAAGTTATAGTGAATTGAACTATAGTTCAATTCAACTAGTGAATTGAATACCTTACCTAGCCTTCAAGTAAACAGCTGCACCATCCCCTACCTGCTTCATCTCTTTCCATAGCAAATAATACCATATGACATAATGACATAGCAAATTGTTTTAATACACAATAGTTATTTGTTGATTGAAACAATAAAATGTAAAACATCAATATTAGCTTTGAAAAAAAACTATTCAAATTCTGAGATACTTCTAAACAAAGATAATCTTTCAAATAGAAAATAAATTAGTGAGGCAAAGTCAATAAGGAGATTACTAGTTCCAAATTCTTTTTCTATTCCTGTTTTTCTTTTACAACTTTCACTACACAAAAACCTGTATAGAATATTCCTCATTACATAAGGTAAAGCTTCCATTTACCAACTGACCCGTCTGACTCTAAAATGATCCTTGGAAAGAAGTGGCATTCACTATTAAGATTTAGTGGCTGACTACATTCCAGCTGCGTTTTTCTCTTTTTGCAAAATATTCTACAAAAGCCCAGGAGAGGAAACTAAGTGGAATCTTAGGTTTCAAACTTCTTTTACATGGAGTCAATACCAATATCCTCAGGGCAAATCTTATGTGACCCAACCAAGACTCTAAGAGAGAGAAAAACAGATTGTCAACATCCCACTCCCAAACCATTCTTAACTAAACTTTAGTCAAAAATACCCCTTAGAAGTATCTTCATAACTGAAACACTGAACTTTAATACCGAAGGAAAATGAAGAAATTGTATGAAATTAAATAAAAGCTCCAAAATGGCAGGCAAACAGCCAGTGTTTTCTCTGCATTCCCTGCACATTCTCCACACTTGTTTCGAAAGAGTAAAGAATGAGAAAGAAGGCGGAGCGAGAGAAGGAGGTTAACTTAACAAAGAAATACAATACATAATAGGCTATATTTAAAAGTGAAACAGCATGGTAGGAATTCTATGGGGACTATACCTGAGAATAGAAAGCAAATATTGTAAAAACAATAATAATAAAAATAATAAAAACAAAACATCCTATAGTCTCACCTTTAAAACTAGAATATATCTGTATGTATAAGGCTTGTTTTCTTTTTTGTCGGGTGAGTTTATAAAAGCAAGTTCTGAACAAAGAAATGTATTTATTTTCCCAATCCAGGACCTGCTGAATAAAGTGCTTTTCTTTGCACATGAAATTGTTCAAGGTATGTCTCCCTACTTCAAGTAAAATCTTTAGGTGAAACAAAATCTGACTGTAAGTCCCCAAAACCATCTTTATGGACATTCTGAAAAATAAAAGGACATCAATGCAAAGATCAAATGATTCTTCATCCTCTGGAGCAGGGAGTGAATGTGATGAAATATATCAATGTTTGGTGGGGTTTTTTAAATCTATAAATGAATATAAATGTGGTTGCTTTTTATTGTTAACTCACATTCACTCCACATTTTATAATCCTTAATTACTGTTCCCTCTGGTTCACCCAGGCATTAGAAGCCTGGCTGATCTCTCTAGTCATTCTCCTTCCATCAGTTACCTTCAGTTCTTTCTTGTTTTTTAAATTTTTTTTCTTATTCATGTGCGTGAAACTCACCCCTTATTCCTCTAAATTCCTTACCTTTTCCACTTTCCTAACAAAAGTTCTAAATCTCCCCTCTCTATCCTAATGCTGTCATAGAGCAAGACAAGATATCTGAGGAAATGTGACCTGAGATACCGTTATCGATGCCTTTGAGGAAGTGTTGATCTATGTGTATGATATAAACACATACTTCTTTTTAGAAAGAAATCCTGAGACCTTTAACCTAAAAGCTCTAGCTACAAATTTATCTGCTTTGTAAAGAACTTGCTTTCTTCAAAAATACACTTCACAGAATTCATCCAAATGACCCATAAATCTAGCTTCAGAGGTAGATAATTCTTATACCTCTGTGCCTTTGGTCCATGTTAGGTTTTTAATAAATGTTCAATAGGAATGGAGAACTGAAAGTATGGTAATGCAAACTATTATTTCCATATGTTTTTTGCTGTTGTTGTTTAAAGGGAAAAGGAAAATCAAAACGTCTTTCTCTTCTGTTAAGATATAATAGGAACAAAGTTGTTGCTGAAGAATCATCAATGCACCACAAGCAGTGTATATATATATATATATATATACACGCTCAGAGTCACCTTTCTATTTGCAGGCTTGCATAGTGCTAAGATAGTGCAAGACATTTCTCCGTATGTCATTTGGCAGATGCAGTTGTGGGGATCTGCCAATTCACCCTGAAGCCCTCCATTTTAATCAGTATCACATAAAGTTTAACACATGCTTTGAAATGTGCACCAGATCCAAAGGTTTGCCTGGGGACTAGGGTGGGGGTGCCTGCTGCAAAAACACATACCATCCCCAGCCGCTACTCCACAAGCAATTATCTTTCACCTTTGGCTGAACCAGGAGAACTGTCAACACCAGCACACTGCCAACCAGAGGAGAGGTTATGGGGTCAAAGCAGAAAAGAAGGCTGAATGCTTTAGGGTTCAGCCTGGCCATTTGTCAATCCTGCTGGCTGCATGGAAGAAGCATTCTCTGTAGTCATCAGGACACAAAAAAGCACAGCTATAAGAGATGTAGCTATGAAAACACTACGTTTTTAACAAGGTTTTCAAATAGTAAGCTTGAAATGACTCAAAGTTCTAGCAGTACAGCAGGACAACTATGTATCAAAAGCTAAAGATTCAAATCAGCAAGCACACATCAATCAGGAAACTGCAAATGTGATCTGAACTTTTAGGGAAGAGAATTAAAACAAACCTCATACACTGGAAATAAACACTTGTTTTCATCTCCCGTCATAAACATAGTTTAAAACATATAAAAATATTCTTAAAGCTTTCCTTTCAAATGGAAACCAAAGGGAAGGTTCCCCTAATGATTAAGAGAAAAAAAAAAAAAAAGGAAAGCTACACTATTAAAGCAAAGATGTAAGACCATAATCTTCCCAGCTGCCTCATACTACATACACTAACTGCTAATGAGATCTTTCCTAAAATACCAATAATGAAAAATTTACTTCTTCCACAAGTAAAATTAATCTTATAATCAGAACAACAAACAAATACTCAAGTGCCATTTAGTCTTACTGAATATTTGTGCAGGCTATCCTACTTCATGGTAGTGAGAAGGATTCTGAGGCTTAATATAGGTCAAAGAAAGGGAACCATGCTAAATACTGTCATCTGTCAGGACCAACAATAATAGGCATCCCAGTGCCACAGACTCACTGTTCCATATCAATTAAATCAAGGGTCTCCAAAGCAGGGTGTGTCAACTTCCAGGTTTATGTAAAAGTGGTCTACTTTTGTGTAAGTTTGTATTTACTTTCATCTTTAAAAAAACTGAGCCTTACTAATATTTAATAAATGACACTGACACCCTCTCTGTATATCAGAGAATCATATACCACTATAAAGATACAGTACTATTTTGTTAATACTCTATTAAAGAATGATAGTACAGATTTCCATTATTCCATTTTTTTGTGATATATTGTAGATTACATGTGCCCAGACAAATAAAATAAATTATATCATCTAGTTTTAGTTAAAGTTTGCAGAAAATAGGGAAATGATGTTAACATATTCCTACAAAGAAACTGTGGTTTGAAAGTGACACTAATAATGCTACCACATACAAATGACAAGTAAACAGAAGGGTTAATACTTATCCTCATGCCAGGTAAGATTATATAGTGGTGCCCAATGAATCATGCCCCTTTATGTGCACATTCCTTAGCAACATATGATACCATTATTCCTATCATGAGATAGAGCCCATTTCTTCACACTCGAACCTGAACTGGCTCTGTGATTTGATTTGGCTAACAGAATGTAATGGACATTGTCAAATTCTGGAGCCTATATCCAAAGAGGCCTAGCAGGTTCAGTTCTCTCGCTCTCTCATTCGCTCATTCGCTCGCGCTCGCTCGCTCTCTCTCTCTCTCTCTCTCTCTCTCTCTCTCTCTCTCTCTCTCTCTCTCTCTCTCTCTCTCTCTCTCTCTCTCGCTCTCTCTCCCCCCACCAAACCCCTATCTTTATCTTTACCTTAAGTTCACCATGCTATAAGGAAGCACATGTAAAAAAACCAAGGCAACAGCTGCCAACAGTGAATGATTCCAGATAAGACCAGCAGACAAACAAGTTGTGCCCAGCCTTTAGTGCTGATCCATGAAATCTTAGGAAATAATAAATCCATATTATTTTAAGCCAATTTTTTTACATTAGACATATTGCAAATTTTATTTATTTTTAATTAATGTATTTATATATTTTTACATCATTGTTCACTTTTGTACAATGTTTAATTTTCCTCTCAGGTGTTGTCCCAACAAAATAAAATTACCACCACCAAAATACCATAAAGCATCATCATAGATTCTTTTTAAGTCAATATATTTTGAGTAAAGTCCTTTGTCAAATATACTTTGTGAAAAATATAAAGATGATCAAAGCAGAACTGACAGAAAATAATCCCCACTATTTGAAATTATCAAGAAGGGACTTGCAAGAGGTATTTAAGTGCATTAAGGATTTTTTTTTTCCTTAAATACACTACTATAGTAGCTAATAAGAGTAGTGTGTGTTATATGGTTTACAAATAAGCAATATATACAGATATAGATATAATAAACAAAAATGTTTTACTGAAGGTGGTCCATAATCTAAAACATTTAAAACCACTGAGTTAATGAAAGTAGTACACATATATAGTTATGAATACAAAAATGCAAGTATTGGGCATAAATATTCAATTTCTTTTAATAAGGGCTTCAATTATTTTTTGAATTCCTAGTGAGCAGCCATGTACTAGTACCTGTAGTAAAGCTGAAGAAAGAGACTCATCAGACTATTTAATCCACCTGCATTTTCAGACATTACAAATTCTAAACTAGCTCAGAAAGTAAGAATCTACTAAGTTCTAATATTCTGCTTTTACAAGTACTATGCATTTTCACTTTACGATATTGTACAAATTTCTCCACATCCACATCCACAATATCTTACTACACTTACATCATTATAATTATCATTAGTACATCAGATTTCTATCAATAAAGAGTGATATCTAGATAGGCAGAAAAATATTGGATGGTTTGGTGATGAGAAAGGGGATTACAGTGATACAGTCAATGGGGAGAATTAAGTCATGTCAATTGTGAAAAGGAAAGAATTACCAAAGACAGTTGAAGAAAAAGGAAGGAGAAAAAGGGAATAACTATCAGAAAAAGAAATGACTGAGCACAGGAAGAAGAAAAAGCCTTAGAGAGGACAAACAGGGCCTCTCTGGTGGCCAAGGGGTTAAGTCTCAGCACTATCACCCCTGGGGCTTGAGTTGGATCCCAGCCAGGGAGCCACCCCACATATGGCACAGCAGACCTCCCCTGTTTTGCCAGCTGCTCCTCTGAGCAGTGTATTTCAGTAGATCCACCTGTTTAGCTCCTTACTCTGTCTCTGGTGAATCCTCTAAACCCCTGCTCTTCTGACCTATACCCCAGTTCTTCTATGCATAATAAATAATAAAAATAAATAAATCTTTTTAAAAAAAAATATTTTACAAAATGAGAAAAACAGTCTCGTCCCTGGGAGTTACAGCAATAAAGAACAGTGGAGACATAGTTAAGAAACAATAGTGCTACAAGTCAGGGGTTCCTGCCTACTTGTCCTGTTTCTCTATGACATTGGTTAAGAGAGAAGGGTATCCACAAAGAAAAGGGGGTATCTACTCTAAAAGAGGTAAAGTCTTCATTAAAAATGCCTTTTCGTGTATTACTGAATATTTAAATAGATATCAATTTTAAGCTTTCTCATTCCAGGCTATCTCTAGCAATTGCAATGAAAATTAGAACATTTTTCCATTGTTAACTTGCTCATTTCTAATTCTTCTTTACTACCAAGAGGAGAAAAAAATCAGTGACAAAAGCACATAATAAAATCATAGCCACAAGTTTGGAGACAAACACCAACTTGTCTCCAAATTTATCTAATTTTGTCACTGTCAAGTGAAAAATACAATATAGGTCAATATATTCTTTGACATCTATCTAATATCTAAACTGGACTACTTAGAACTACTTGTCAGTGTAATTGTATAGATGACATCCATTTTCACCAAGGGTATAAAATAAAACTCAGAAATAATTACAACTTCTTTCAACCTTTTTTACTACGCACTCTTCACAATCGTGATAAAACTAGAAAGCAGACGGTTCTACAAGGGATACATAGTTGGATATATTTCAGAGTGCCTAAATCTCCTGGCATTTTATGAAAAATATGTGTTCACATGGTAATTTTTTGAGGGAAAGGGTTCATCACTTTCACTGTATTTTCAAAATGTTTATGTCCCTAAAATACTGCCACAGATATCTCTCTTCTCTGATGTTAAAATACCAACTCTGCTGAAAGACCTATTGAAAAGAAAAACAAAAACACAAGTCCGGTGAGACCAAAGCCTCTTCATCAGAGCATCTGGGGGACCCATATGTGTAGCAGACTGAAATGAACTGAATTCATTCTGTTTGAGAAGTAGACTACACTATTTTCCGGCATTTGTTTGTTTTCATATATGGTTATTAAGAAGTTAAAAAAAGGTGCAAATTAGTAACAGACTTCAGTCTCAGTCAAAAAATAAGATTATGATACTGAGGAAAAGATACTCCTTATCCTTAAATTCTCTAATACCAGAGTAGAATTACCATATTTCCAAGGGTAGTAAAGTCCTCAAAAGCAGATAAAGAGCACCATGGTTCAAGTCTGCCAATAATGGAGTGAAACACATAATCAAAGGTAAAACATAGCTTTCCATACATCTTACATGATGCAAAGACCATGAAAATACATACATTCTTAGTGAGAGAGGCTGGAAAGACTTTGAAAGAGTAAGGGCTACTGGCAGTTGTCTCTCAACAATTATTTTAAGGAAAATGAAGAAGAGGAAAACCTCTCTACAAATTTAAAGAATGATGAACTACTTATTAATTTAAAAAAGCATCATGAAAAACTAGTTCTAATTGATATCAAATACATATAAAGAAAAAAAACTAGTTTTACCAATTTTTCATCTCTGATAAGAGATCATGAGTTCCTCAGACATATGTAAAAAGACTGTAGCTTCAATTTGTACCAGAGAACAAATTATAAAGTTTAAAATTCACTGATTACAAGGTTTCAGTGTGGGAAGATGACAAAGTTCTGGAGATGGATAGTGGCGATGATTGTAAACTATCTGAATGTACTTAATGCCACAAAACTATATACCTAAAAATGAACAAGGTTATAAATATTGTTATATACATTTGCCACAATAATTTTCCCCCCATTGGTATATAGCAATGAGAGAGGTTCATTTGATGAAAATCAAAATAAAACTGTAACAAAGGGAAAAAAAATTTCACCTGTGGTTTCAAAGATAAATTGCCTCTGAGATATCAGAGTTGAGTCTAACAGTTACAGGTTTCAGAGCAAATTAATATCTTAGGAAAGTATTACAATTTTTATAACTATCCATGGAGATTCCTTATCCTTAAGTATATAAGTGCTCTGCCAAAGATGGAGATGGCTGGAGATGAGGAGAGGGGACAACAAGGACTATATGTATGTACAATATAATAATAGTTTATCAAATGCCTAACTATGAAAGGCAATGTGCTAGGCAGGATCTGTGAGAACAAAAAGATGAAATCAATTCAAATACATACCCTCGAGAAAATGCCAATAAATTATTATTGTCTTAGTTCCACTTCCTGGAGTCTATCTTAACCACAGGTTCCCCTCCTCCAAACACCTCTCCCAGATCCCTTTTATTACCTCATATTCTGTAAGCAGTTGCCTGTGATTTCAAGTCCATTTTCTTCTTGGTGCTATACCACAAGCAGAAGACAACTTAAGCATCAGCAATGCAAGACTTAAAAATAAAGGCTCTTAAAATTCCTACTTCCCTCCCAATCTCATTAATCTCTCATGGCCTAGAGTATAACCATCGCCCCTAACAAGTCTCTCTGATTTCTGTAACAGTATTTTCTCAATTTTTAAAATTTCCAAATACTGTAAATGTGTATAAGGATCCATTATCACTGTTCTATTTTAATGTTTAACCACACTCAGAGGCCTCAAGGGTTGGCTGACTATTGAATTTAAACAAACACACATATGCAAGTAGGCACCACAACCTGACAAAGCTTTTTCTTTCCCCCCACCCCCAAACTACTGGTCTAATCTGCAGAGAATTTTCTCCCCCACATGCATATGCACACCAAGTAATTGAAAGCTGTTCTAAATTTGCTATAAATTAGAAAAGCAATTAGAAAAGAATGTCAGAAAGGTAAGGTAGCCTGAACTTGTCAACATAACTTTTTTGCAAGCTTTCAAAACCAATAAAAAGTAGTCAAATTGAAAAATTTAGCTCACAGTACAAACCCTTGCCATTGCTTTGGTCAGTAGCCTCTCACAAAGTAATAAGAAGAAAGGAGTCCATAAGTGAAAAAATTCAACTCTAATGATCTGACCACCTCCCACAAGTTCTTGTCCAAACTTTTAGATTCCCTAGCCATGTCAGTTACAGTCATCTATTCATTCACCCTTTAGTAAAGACAGAAAGAATCCAAGCCAGTAAAGTCTGGTTGTAAGGTCATAAAGCCTTTAAAGCTTAGAACCACAGAGACCTAGAAAGAGAAACAATTTGTCACTAGTCATTTATGAAAACTTAATTTTTCCATGTTCTGCTTTAAGGTTCATTTCTCCACTGGAATCCTAAAATCAAAGAGAGAATAAAAGAAATGTCACATTTCCAATCATTAACTAGATAACTAATGTTACTGGGAGCCCTCATTACATATTTTTTTACATACTTCAAGATCAAAGGTCAGGGGTAGAGGAGTACGGGGGTGAAGGCCTCACTACAAAGGGATAGCACATGGGAATTTAAGGAAGTGATGGAATTGTTTTGTATCCATCACTGTTTAGCATGGTAGTTACATGAATCTAACATTTTTTGAAAGTCTAGGTCTACCAAAATAACAATAATAATAGCTTTATTGTATATAAATTTTTTAAACTACTTTAAGGTTCTCTACTAAAACTTCTTATTAGGGAAATCTAGAAGGGTGTGAGAAAATATAATTAAGCTAAGTTGACCTTGATCTAGACCATCCTTAGGTCCATATCTATGCCCTTGTTGAATATGTTTATTATTTTCCTTTTGCCTATCTTTTTATTTCTTCTTATATCAATTCCCCTAGCATTATTTTGAAGGAGTTTTTGTGCTCAGTAAAGAAAACATTGGCAGAGGACAAGAATAAAGCACTCGCTGAGAACACAACAATCCTAGGAATTCTCAACTGGGTTTCTCCAAGGGCCAGTTAGAACTATCACCCAGTTCAAAGGGCAGACCATGGGGATTTTGAAAAGTCTCTAAATCCAAACCTCAAATTTGGCTCCACTACACTCTGCACACGTGGCAGGGCCTAAGGGCTAACTGACATGCTCATAACAAGAAGTATCAGCACAGAAGGCAATAAAAAAACACACTGTACAGCTCAATTTTGTAACTGAGAAACACAATCACTAGAAGCATAGTGAAGTTATTTAAGGAGCCTGCAGAGAGGTTAAGAGCCCAAAGTAAGATTTGCAACACAAAATAAAGCAATCACTTAATTCTCACTAGTGTTCATTGTCTTAATTGCTTATTTCAAGAGACATAGAGCTTGGTTGCTCAATGACACTGAAATAATCACTGCAAACAGAAAAACAAGCAAACAAACAAAAGACCCCCCCACACACACATTTCTTTCCCAAATTAGTTGGTTTAAAAATACTCATGGAAAAATGTAGTGGTGTTCCTTTAGTAATAATATAATATAGATGTGACAGAGAGAGTCAATATAAGACTATCAATACCTAGTAGCTACCCTAAATGAAGACTTTGCCTGATAAAATCAAAACAAAAATATCCAAATACACTATATTTATTAAGTGGCTGTTGTGTATTGAACCCAGTGTGAAAAAGTACTGTATATACATTACCTTATTTGAATTTTATTAATAAAAATGTAAGCCTTAGAGTAAGTATTTTGCCCAACCCCATTGTAAGTAAAAGGTCTACATTTTAACCCAAGTTTTTTGGCTCACATCCTATTTTTTCTACCTACTAATGATACAATTTAAGTTTTTCTACAATAAAGATTTACTAGGAATGGATTACCTTACAAAAAGAGCTTACCTTCTCTGAAAATTATTACAAGCAGGACTGTCTGATGCTATGTATTTTAACACTGTAAATGTATCACAAAAATAGGGTAAAGCACAACAGGTCGTAATTTGCAATTAGTGCAGGTCAAGTTCCTATCAAGTAAATGCCCATGGTCCGTTAGAGTGCCACCAATGGATCTGTATCCATTCTCCTCATCTATTAAAGGATCTCCAGTCTTAAAACACCATCTCAAAAATTTCTTATACCCAATAAAATAAAACCCAATCTTTTTTGATTGGTGCTAATTCCTTTGATTACAGTATTTCATAATCATAATTCTACTTACAAAACATTACAGTAACTTCATGGTCAATTTCAAGATACCTACTTTCTTGTGTATTAATGATCCTAGCTAATTCAATAGAAACCTTTTCAAAAATGAAAGACAATCAAAATGGCCGAACACTGCGGTTTTGATTTGAATTTTCATTGTGACTAATGTTGTTAAACATCTTCTCATGCACCTCTTGGCCACTACATACCCTCTTCCAAAAAACATTACTCAGGTCTTTTGCCTATTTTTTGTCATAAATCATTAATAAGACAGGGAGCATTATTCTGTCTTCTGCTGGGAATTTCATGGTTTCAGGTAATCCACTTCAAATCAATTTTTGCCAGTGATGTAAACCTAGATTCATACTTCTATGTGTCACTATTCAACTTCCTTGACACCATGTATTAAAGAGACTCTTTCCTCCACTCAGTATTGGATATGCTGGATCTTGATTCTTGTGTTTGTATGATACTGGCAAACTGTTTTTGCTTAATATAGCTTTATAAGATAGCTTGTAATTAGTAAGTGTGATTTCTTTGATTTTTGGTTTTTCTTGTTTTTTTTTTTTTTTTTTTTTTACCAGAACAGCATAGGTTATTTGGGGTCTTTTGTGGTTTCAAACAAATTTTTAATTGTTTTTCTTTCTGTTAAAAACTACATTGAGGGGGCCTCCCTGGTGGTGCAGTAGGTTAAGCAACGCACGACGAAGCGGACAGCAGCCACCGCAGCACGAATTCGATCCCTGCCGCTGGCCAGGGAGGGGACCCACAGGAGAAGTCTGCTGTGCCCGCTGCTCCCCTCAGCAGTGTACTTCTGTTCATCTGCCTGTTTTGCTCCCCGCTCTCTGTGGTGAATCCTCTCACCCCCGCGCATCTCTGGCCTGTACCCCAGTTCTTGTATGCATAAATAAATAAATCTTTTTTTAAAAAAAACTACATTGAAATTTTGATTTTTATGGAAAACCTCATTGAATCTATAGATGGCTTTTGGTAATACTGACATTTTAACAATGTTAATTCTTCCAACCCATGAATATGGCATATCACTCCATTCCATTTTTTTTTTTAGGGGGGGTGGTCTTGGAAAGGAAAATTTATTTAGGGAAAAAAAAGAGAGTAAAGACTCCCAAGTATATAGTACCTGGGAGAGGCAAGAGAGTCTTCGTTCCATTTATTTCTGTTCTTTGATTTCTTTCACCAATGTTGTGTAGTTTTCAAAGGGAAATCTTTTGCCTCCTTAAGTTTATTCTAAGTACTTTATTGATTCTGATTCTATAATAAAATATCAGTTTCTTTTTCAGGTACATTTTTTATTAGTATATGAAGATGCTACTGATTTTGCATCTTCATTTTTCTATCTGCAACTTTACTGAATTTATTGAATAGATCTAGTGGTTTTGGTGTATTCTTTCACACTTTTCTATATATAAACATATAATTATGTCATCTGCTTATAGGTCCTTTACTCCTTCCTTTTCTGACATCTTTCATTTCTTTTTCTGGTCTGATCACCCTGGCAAAGATTGCCAGTACTACTTTGAATAGCAGTTCAACAGTTACCCTTTTCTTGTTCCTGATTGTAGAAGAAAAGCTTTCAACACTAGAAGTTAGCTATGGGATTCACAGTGCTGTTCTACATTCCTTCTATACCTAATTTGTTAAGCGTTTTTATCATGAATGGATTTCAAATTTTGTTCAAATGGTTTTGCTTTGTTTAAGATGATCATCTTTTTTTTCATTCCATTGATATATCACATTGATTCATTTGTATATGTTGAATCATCTTTGCACCCTGGAATAAATCCCACTTGATCATGATTAACAAGCCTTTTCTGAATTCTGTATACAGTATTTTATTAAGAACTTTTGCACTTACATGCATCAGGAATATTAGTCTGTAATTTCCTGGTATGGTTCCTTTTCTGATTGTGATATCAAGTTAATGCTGGCCTACTAAAATGATCCAGCATATTCAGTACTCATTGAATCTATAGATGGCTTTTGGTAATATTGACATTTCGTTAAAATGAATGTGTACGTGTTCACTGCTATTCAACTTTTTAAATAAGTTTGAGAAGGACTGGTGTTAATTCTTCTTTAAATGTTTGGAAACAGTTCATCAGTGAAACCAGCTGGCTGTGGGTTTTTCTTCACTGAGATATGGTTTTTTATTAATGTTTCAATATCCTTACAGGTAAGTGGTCTATTCAGAATTTCTATTTCCTAATTTGGTCTTGGTAGTTTGTATGTTTCAAGAATTTTTCCATTCCTTCTAGGTTGTCCAGTTTGTTGGCTAATAGTTTTTCATATTACTCCTTTGGATGCTTTTTATTTTTGTGGTGCCAGTTGAAATGGTTCATTTGGGACATCTCTATTTTTCCCTAGTGTGTCCAACTACAGGTTTGTACATTTTGTTAATTTTTCCACAGATCCAGTTCTTAATCAGATCCAATTCTTAATCAAATCCAATCTAATTAATCTTTGTCCTTTTTTCCTGTCTATATTTTAATTTTGCTCTGGTCTTCATTATTTCCTTCCATTAACTTTGGGCTCAGTTTGATCTTTCTCCAATAAATTAAAATTTAGAATTAGGTGGTTTAATTGGGATTTTTCTTATTTTTTAATGTAGTCATTAATTGTGATGAACTGCCCATTTTGACTTGCTTTTGGGTTTATTATGTTTCCTTTCTTATTTATCTCAAGATACTTTTCATTTCCTTTCATTTCTACTTTGATCATTTGGTTGTTTGGGGGAGTGTTTCTTGATTTCCATATTTGTGAATTTTCCAGCATTCCTCTTTCTATTGATTTCTAGTTTCACACCATTACGGTCAGGGAAGATACCTGTTATGATTTTAATCTTCTTGAACTTGATAAGATTTGTTTCATGGCCTAACATATGATCTATCTTAGAAAATGTTCCACATTCACTTGATAAGTTTATGTATTCTGTTATGCATTGTTTGATAGAATGTTCTGTATACATTTTTAGGTCAATTTGCTCTATAGTGTTGTTCAAATCTGCTATTTTCTTATTGATTATCCATTCTTAAAAATTGGGTATTAAAGTCCCCAACTATCATTGCACTGCTATTTCTCCTTTTAGCTCCATTAGCTCTTGCTTTATGTACTTAGGTGTTTCAATGCTGGACATAAATATTTACAATTGCTCTATCTTCCTTGATATAATGACCCTTTTCCCATGATGTGATGACCTTTTGTGGCACTATTTTGTCTAATATAATATAGGTATCCCTGATGTTTTATGTTTTTGTTTTTGTTTTTAATATTTGCTTGAAATGTCCTTTTACATTCTACCACTCTCTTTGTGTGGCATTAGGACTAAAAGAAATCTCTTTTCATCAGCATATCATTGGCTCTTGTTTCTTATCCATTAAATCATGTCTATATCTTTTGTTAACTTTAGTAAATTTATATATATCATAATTATCGATAGGTAAGAAAATAACAGTTGCCATTTTTTAGTTGCTTTCTGGTTGTTTTATAGATCCACTGTTCCTTGTTTTTTATCCTGTTGTCTTTTTAATATTTTGATGTCTCATGGTGTCAATATGCATTGATTTTTCTATCATGTTATTTTGTGTAACTACTACAGCTTACCACTGTGGTTGCCATTAGCCATACATAACTTAAAATTACAACATCCTATTTTAAACTAATAACTTGACTTCCATGAGTTCCCTATAACTCTTACTTCTCCTGTCCCTCATTTTAGGTTATTGATGCTATAATTTATTTCTTATATTTCTAACTCATAAAAGATTATTGTAGCTATGGTTACTTCACTATACTTGGTTTTGAACTAGAGTTGTAAGTGAACTACACATCATTGTTACCATATACTATATTTTTTACTATATATTTACTAATACCAGCTATACTGCTGTCTTATGTTTTTATGTTAATCAATGTCCTTTTATTTCTACTCAAAGAACTTCCTTTTAGCATCTCTTATAAGGTAGAGTGAATGGTGGTGGTTCTCTCAACCTTTGTCCAGGAAAGTCTTTTCTAGGTGTAGTATTCTTGGTTGGTGTTTTTTACTTCACTATTTTCAATATTTCATACCATCCTCTTCTGGTCTTGAAAGTTTCTTGTTGAAAATTCCACCAATAAGGTTTCCCTTGTATGTAACTTCTCATTTTTCTCTATTTATAAAAGTGTCTTTGATTTTTTTTTTTTTTTGAGAATTTACCTATAATGTCTTTTTGTGTAATCCAACTTGTGATCTTTTCTGCCTCTTGCATCTGTATGTGTTTTTCTCCCTCAAGGTCTGAGATTTTTCAGCCATCATTGCTTTTTATATACTTTCTGTCCCTTTCTCTTTCTCTTCTCTTTCTGGAATTCGCAAAAGGTAAATATTGTCTCTTTTTATTTTGTCCCATAAATTCCATTGACCTTCTTCACTGCCTTTTATCTCTTGTTCTTTTTGTTCCTCTTACTAGGTAACTTCAATTGTCCTATTTCCAAGTCTCTGATTCTTTCTTCATCATTGTCAAGTTCACCCTTGAAGTTCTCTAATTTTCAGTTTCATTATTGTATTTTTCAGATATAACTTCTATTTTCTTTTTTTGTTTCCCATTTCTTTTAACTTCTTATTTTATTTATGTATTGTTTTCCCAATATCATTCAGTTATCTCTCCATGTGTTCTTGAACTCCACTATACTTCTTCTAAAAGGATTATTCTGAATTCATAAAGTATGACTTCTTATGTTGATATTGGTAGAGTTGAGTTTGGGTTTCTGAATGTATACTCTAATAACATACTTGAGCTGTGGGGCCATGTTACCAGTTTATACTTTTGAGGGTAGTATTTAAGCTTTTAAATTGGGAATTGATGGGGAGGGGCATGTCATTAGATGAGAACAACTGGATAGGGCTGCTAGCTTGGTTCCTTGCCCAAGTAAGATACACTGCAGTTGCCTGGATTCTATGGTCAGGCTTTCTGGACAGAAGAGACTAGGTATTACATTAAATAGCAGAAAGAAATGCAAACTAGCCTCCCTGTCTTGATGGGGCACTGAGACAGGACCCAGATTCTGTATAGCTTATTATTTGGTGACCCAAATCAAGCAGGAGTATGGAATGAATATACCCATCAGAGAAGTCACCAGTTTTCTCTGCTGACAGGAAAAGTCATGGGTTGTGCTCTCTATTCAAGTGCCACTGGATACAGAGCTACTGGACAGGCTGGCAGCTTCTTGTGTGCTTTAGTAAGATTTCCTGGTTGAGTGGGCTGAAAGTTATATTCAACAATATGTGGGACTGTGAATTAGTTTTCCTGCCCAGATGAAATGGGAGAAGGAGCTCAAGACCACAAAAGCTCTTTTGTTTGTGGTCTTGACTCAAATGGACCCCCAAGCTACCTGGTCAAACAGGGTCACTGGCTTTTCTCTAGAGGCAATCAACTCTGCCTGCTTGCTTCTTGGCTCCAGTGTTGGTGGTTAATATAGTAGCTTCCAGGTGTTCTCACCAGACATTTTTGTCAGATGAGGTCTGGGATCAGGAGCCATACTCCACAACATATCAGGGTTTGACTAAGTTTTTCCACCACAGTGTAGGCAAGTCCAAACTCCAAGGCTGAGAAAACTGCCCACTTAAAAACCTAAATTAGGGAGACCTGCCCCCTGCCAAGTTACCGGGTCAAACTATGCCTCTGATTTTGATCTCCATATGAGCAAAGCCACTGGTTGAGACAACTATTGGGCCTTTGGAGGTAGGAACTCAGTTTGCCAATATCTGAATGCTGGCTATTGGAATCTATCACAATCAGATTCCAACAGTTACCCTGGCAAATTCCCCTGCTATGCTCAATGGACAAAACTAGAGCAGGAACTCCCACAAAGCAACCCACAGTACTTAGGAGACTGAGTGTCACTTTTTCCCCATTGTAGGAACCACAGGCTCAGGGAAGATCTTTCAGCATGACACTGTGCCAAGCTGGGAAGGGACAATGTGGTTGTTGGGAAGCTATTCCTCTTACCCTCTCATGTAGTTTGCTTTAGTCTTTGTGTGCATTCTAGGATTTTCTCAATGTTGTCTTTCTTATCCTTGAATAGTCGTTAATTGTTCTGCTTGAGAGAGAAGTAAAGCCAGGAATGATCTATATCACTATTTTGGTAAAATCACTCTCTCAATTTTTATTTTCGTCTTCTTTTTTTTTTCTTTCCCCCCCACCCCTATTTTCATCTTCTTTAAACTAGTTTCTGCTATCATGTTTTTAATGTCTAAACATTCTTATTATTTTATGAACTTCTCCTTTTATATATCATTCTGAGCTTGTTTTTCTTATCTTCCTAATGCTATTAATGCAAGTTTGTTTTGTTTCACTTATTAGGTTTCCTCTTGCACAGTCTTCAAAGTCTCCAAGTTGCTGCTTTATATGTTTTAGTGCTGAAGTTGTTCTTGTTAGAGGCTTTCTCAAAAGCCTAATGATCCTTGACTATCTGCTCAGATTATAAATTGGGAAACTAAAAAGTTAATTGAAAGTTCTGTGCACATTTATCAGTCAAATCAACTGTGGACTTTAACTGGTTTATTTATTTTGCTTGTTTACCCAGACACTTCATAGGACTTTCTCTTAATTATCTTCAAATCTTACACCTAAAGGGTATAAAGCCTGGCTAGTAAGAGTTATGAAAGCCGAATCAGGAAAGCGAACTGTGAAAGTAAGGGGATGGACCTCAATATATGCTATATAAACCTTCACTGTTTTCAGTTTGTCATTCCTACTCTCGACTTGTATCTGTTGCCATCTAGTCTTCTACTAGAATTGGACTAGGGAAGTAGACTGGTGGGGATAAGCTGGGAAAGGAATCAGTTTGCCCAACTGCTTTTGAAATAGACACTTAACTAATACTTCTATCTGGGCACCAACTTTACCCTCTTTCCCAAAGGAACCAAATGCTGATGATTTCTAAAACTGGGGGTTGCTGCACACCACTAACAATGTATTTGTCCTCAAACTTTTCTATTACTAAATTTCCTTAGATATTCTAGGGCAATTAAACACGCATCTTTCGGGCCTCCCTGGTGGCGCAGTGGGTTAAGCAACGCACTGTGAAGCAAACCGCAGCCACTGCAGCACGAGTTCGATCCCTGATGCCGGCCAGGGAGGGCACCCACATGGCGCAGCAGACCTCTCCTGCTGTGCCCGCTGCTCCCCTCAGCAGTGTACTTCCGTTGATCTGCCTGTTCTGCTCCCCGCTCTCTGTGGTGAATCCTCTCACCCCCCCACACCTCTGGCTGTACCCCAGTGCTTGTATGCATAAATAAATAAATCTTTAAAAAAAATAAATAAATAAACACGCATCTTTCTACTTTCCAGCTTTTAAAAAAAAAAGTTATCACGTACTCTCCCGTATTCTTTATGTTTGAAAGCTCCAGTTTTTGTTTTGCTTTAATTCCCTTACCTTTTACTTTTATGGGTTTGGAACAATAGAAGATATAAGTATCTGTGTTTAATCCATCATTTTAAAAAATAAATCAATGTAAGCACTTCTTAGTACCTCCACAGTACTTTCAGATAGGATCAAAATTTATTCAAAAGACAGTTTTAGATATTTTCATACATGTGAATGAGAATGTAACTTCAGACTAAGAGTGTATACATTAGAACATAAAGAAGCAGACTTTTCATGAAAGAGATATAAGTTAGTTAAAATTAATTAAAGGCATACTGAATATAGTCATTAATTGATTTATTAACTATTTACTGTCACCAAATACTATGCTAGTAAAGTGCTAAAGATATAAAGATGTAAATAATTGTCTTTAAAGGGACCACAGACTGATTGGAAAGATAACGAAAGCAAGAATTATATTAATGAATTCCCCTACTGATATGATGTTAGAGGGTTCTAACTTTCCTTGTCTCATAGTTTAGCAATGAGTTGGCTGAGGTAGTTTGTCTGAATACTGTTGAATGATCTGATAAAGAATTTCCTTTGCCAAATAATTTCTCTGATCACCAAGTATAGACTTAGAATGCAGTAAATTATATATCCTCTTTCTTTTTCCCACCCTCCTTACAACAAATACAAGAGCAGGGGTCCCTCTTGAGATATGTCCTCTGATGGGTACAACAACACTGAACCCATCAGATCCTTTACAGGATGGCAGAAAAATAATGTTCCCATCCACTAGGCTGACCTTTTTGTCTCACACACTTCATAACTACATTGGGTGATGCTAATTTGTGTGGTTGATGCCTCTTGCATGATAGCACCTTTATCACTTATTAAATTTTTATACATATATTTGGGTGAATTTCTGTACTTGTGTTCTGCTCTGCCACAGTTTGTTCTTGTGATATCACATTGTTTTAAATTACAAACCATTGCTCTTTAGTACATGCCATGCCTCTCTCAAATTTTTAATCTCAGTATGTGTAAAATAAGTTATATATGTGTGTATATACGAGAGATGGGGTAAGTACTATAATAATGGCCCTTCACCTGGATTTTCTAAGCAACAGTCTATTTTAGGACCAGCACATCAATAAGCTATGTTCACACACTAGATAGAGTCAATGACAATTTTCTCAAGTTCAATAAAAGGAAATTTCTCCTAATAAATTTCTCTTAATAAGCTGGTTTTCTTTTCCTAAACAAAACAAATAAATGTTATACTTATTATAATAGTTATACCACATAACATATACATACACTATGTAGATACACAATGTAATTTCCTTTTTATTCTATGAAACATTAAGTTCAAAAACCAATGTACAATATTGTCTTCAAGTTATATTTAAGGAATAAATTTCTTTCAATACTAGTAAAGGAATATTGACCTTACAAGTTTAACAGTCAACTAATAAATGTGTTTTTAACTGAAATCAGGTTAAAATATTTTGCAAATACATATATAGAAATAATTTTTGAGGGAAGCAAAAAATACTTGTTTTAAAATGATATCTAATTCAAGGATGAAAACTGCCAGAAGAAATTGAATTTTAGGAATGAAAAATGTATTTCACATACCAAGTTTAACTTCTGTAGTTATCTTTTCTCTACACCCTTAGTCTATTCAAATTCACCATTCATCATACAGCTAAGATAGTCGTTTTTTTACTCAGCATTTATTAGATACCTGGGATTAAGTTAAGTACTTGATTTTCCTATTTTCACATCTTTGAAAAGCAGGTTAAAATTCTAATTTTAGTTATAATATTCAGTAATTTGCTCAATACCATACAGTTTGCAAATGGCAAATCTATCTAGAAATCTAACCTAAATGTCAAAGTCTATCCCTACTATCTTCTTCAGTCTTTCTAAAATTGTAATATCTACCATAGCTATTCTAATAGTTACCTACTTTATGAATCTCTATGTATCAGTTTTCATATTTCCCCTATTTTAGCCCCAGGCCATCCATCTTGACAAAAAGTAAGGAGTAAGATAATACAAATAAATAAATCCCAAAGTCAAGAAAAAAATATAAAGCAAATCTAGGAATACCGTGCCAACTGAGCAACAACTTTAACTGCAAAGACCACACGTTGTGGAAATTTTGTAGAATGTCTAGCACAAAAGAGGTTTCAACAGCAGTAACACTTTTGCTTGGCAGTCATTACACAGCCTATCTGAATTGAGTTGGTAGTACTGTGCCAGATCAAGTCAAAAGATGTTCTTTAACAATAAGTAAAGGTACATTTTGCTCTAGTAAAAATGTAATCAAAAAGTCAAAGAGTTGAAAGAACTGTGGTGACAACTAATCTCACCCAAGGGTCAGTTTTTATAAAAGCAGTCGCTAAAGGAAGAATGCCTGGGAACCTTCCATTTCTTTTATGGGCAACTAGTTCCTTTGCTAAGCATCAGTTCTATAACCCATATAATTTGGCAAAGCCAAGGTAGAATTTTAAAAGTAAATAAATCCTTGCCTTTGTTAAAGGGCATCACACAGAAATCAATCTAGCCAAGAATGTTTACATTGCAAATGTTATTTAGTCCCACAAAGCCTAAGGCAAGCTAATCAAAATAAGGAATACAGAACTTCCCTCCTGCACAAATCAATTCCATAACAAGTGAATTGCAGAAATCAATTTCAAAAGGAAACTAGAAAACAGCAGACAATTAACAAAGGACTTCTTTAAAGATTTTTATAAAATCACTTTGAGCTAAAATAATTCAAAAATAAGACAAACATGGTATTTTGGGAGCACTATTTTCTCATTTTTTTGCAGCTTCCTAGTTTTTTGAAGACAGGGAGAAGACTCAAGAGAATTCTAACTAGACCCTATATTAAGTGACACCATACTGTTTCCTAGATCCAAAGGCAAAATATAAATGTACTGTTTAGTAAAATACTTTTTCTATTTGAAGCCAAAATAATGGAATGTACTAGTCTTCTACTACTGTGTAACAAAGTCCAACAAACTTAGCAGCTTAGAATTACACAATTATTATCTCAGAGATTCCATGGGTCTGGAATTCAACATGTTTTTGCTGGGTCTTCTGCTCCACGCATCTATCACCCATCTAGAATCATGTGTCAGTAAGGGCTGCAATCTCATCTGGATCTCAGTGTCCTCTCCAAGTTCATTCACGTTGTTGACAGTATTCAGTTTCTTGTGACTGTACTCAGGTCTCCATTTGCTTACTGGCTGTCAGGGAGGGTGCTCTCAGCAACTCAAGGCCGCCTACAGTTCTCCATCGTACGGCACTCTCTAAAACACGAGATCTGCTTCTTCAAGATGAACAGCAGAGCATCTGCTGCAGCTCTGAATTTCTCTAATTTCTAGATCTGACTCCAGACGCCTTGTAAGGTGCTCAGCTGTTTGCATTAGGTCTAAGCTTCTCCTCAGATGTCATAAACCATGAGGTAGGAATGCAAGGTACCATCTTAAAATGCTGCCTAACTCATGAACCAGAGCCATGAGCTCCCTAATGATAAAATTTTATGCAGAGACAACATAACACCTTGAATACAGAGAAATGAATAAACTGTACATCTTCAAATCATCTGCAAATCTCACTTTCTGCATGGTATCTTTTGATAAAACTGGACAACAGTTCGAAATTATAATCTCAGGTAAAAGTCTGGAGCCCAATTTTCTAATTAAAATTTAATTATTGCGAAGCCCTTGTTATAGAGTTTGCTTTGGTTGGTATATCCCAAAGTGAAGTCAACCTATCCACTACCTCCATCGTTTCACTGTGCCAAGGACCAAGCACACCTATAGATCCTTCAAACTACTGAGGATATAGAAAATGGAAGAAGGAAAGGGGAGATGTCCACCAAGAAAAAACAGTTACCGACATAATTTCTAGAAGCGTCCAAGTCAACTACCATTATTAAATAAAACTTACAAACCTGTCTTCTCATATGATTCTGAAGAAAGCTGCTAAAAATGTTTTAAGACAATAACAAATTATTTAAAACCAAAAACCATGACTGAACTACAATAATGATAAAGTACTGACAATGGACATGGACATTACTAAAATTTGAATTAGCAGTCAGGAGACAAATGTAGGAAAATGACAGAGATGAAACTGTGGTGTAAAAAGCAAGAGACATGGAAAATATATTTTTTTTCTAGCATATATGATAGCCAGTTATAGCAGAGACTAGCTAGCTAATCAACACACTCATTTCCTCTTCCTCCTACTCACGAAGATAAGACTATATTTAAAAGCCTCACTTAACCATGTGTAAGCAATGGTCAGTGTAATATTGATACAAATAATGTTTTACTTACCAACCTGGTCCATAAAAATCCTCTAGGCATTATTTACTCTTTTATCTACTACTGTAACTCTGGAAGTCCCATATTGAAGCGGTAGAGCCCTCCTAGATCCCTGATGATCACTTGTAGACAAGCGAAACCAGAGGAATATGTTTTTGGACTTTATATGAGCAAACAACATCTGTGGTGATATTCTAGAGCTGAGTCATAACAGCTGGCAGCATTATTTAAGAAATATAGAAACTGGTGGTGGAAGAATAGTGCTACCATAACAAGAAAAGCTAAATAAATATCACTGGTGTAGAGAGCAGGTAGTAGGCAGCAAGAATATATATATAACAAGTCAAAAGTCTGGAGTGTCCTGTAACACTGGCTAGTAATTGGTAAAACTCAAATCTGTAATAAGTGAAAAAGCACACCTGCTGGGCCTAAAGTAAAGTATATACAGGTCTTTACTTTATTAAGATACTACATAAAAGGCATGAGCAGAAAAGAATTTGCTGACTTGCAAACTGAAATTATAGGGAATAGAAGAAGTCAAAAAATTTAGGCCTCGAAGCCCAGGCCAACAATAGCAAATGAGATCCTTCTAGAGAATGAACATCTAAGCAAGGAAGTTGCCCTACTACCAAGGCAGAAGGATTTCCCAATGCCTGACCAAAAGAATTAGATGACTGGTCATAGAGCAAGGAATACTCTGTGTTGTGTCTCCCATTCTTTCCTTTTTAAAATTAAGTTTTGTTGTAGCTATTCTAGTTCTGGTCTTCATGGTATATTGTGATATGGAGGGGGTGGTGATGACACAGGCACAGACAATTTGTTGTATTAGTTTTCGATCGGCAGCCCATGAAAAGACATATTTGCCTCAAATGCAGAATGCTGAAGATACTAAACTTTTGAGATGGATGACCAGATGGGACATGAGTTACCTTTCTTCAGAAGGAACAAGCGTGTTCTATGTATGAGAAGAAGAGTTAAAAGATATTTGATAACCAGAAGGGTAGACCGTGCCAGAGACTATTCAAAAAACCTGTTCCTTTTCTCCTGCTAGGAATAGAGTAAGGTTCCATTTCCCAGTCTCTCCCGCAAGTTGGTACGGCCATGTTACTAAGTTCTGACCAATGAAATGCAAGTAGAATAGATAACATGTCAAGTCAATACTTAGTCCTTTAAAACCCTCCCAGATATAATACACTTTGGACTGTCACCTTGTAAAACAAAATTCCAGGCTACATTAAAGATGGCAGAATCACATAATGAAAAAATCATAATCATCATTGCAAAGAAAACCATCACAAGTCAGAAACAACATTTTCGGCTTAACCTAAGTGAGAAACTTCCTCTCCTTTTCCAATTATATGAATTCAAACAAATTTGTTGAACACCTTCTATAAATAACATACATTCCAGTTTCTCTCCCTCCTACTTTCCTTATATTTTTTACACTACAGAAGATTTTTAAATGTGTACGTTCCTTTATTTCATATGAGGAATTTTTGTAAGGCTCTTATATACATGAAAGCATAAGATACATGAAATTAGAGTTAGAGTTGAAAGGAAAATTTAAATAGGAGGAATGAAGAGTTATCAGCTAATTAAGGCCTGAATTTGCAAAAGGTTTCTTCATTATTTTTTATATGACAAAAGTTAGCAAACAGTTAATAACTTAAGTAGATTAACTGCAAATTAAAGTCACCTCAATCTAACCTGAATTCTACTACAAGACTTGACTTTTAAATTGTAGTCTGAACATAAACAAGTCAGTCTCCCACTGTGGGCCTTAATTTCTTCAGATAATTAAGAAATGAGGCCAGAGAGTCTCGCATTTGAATAAAACAATAAATAGTTCATGGAATCCTCTCTTTCACCAAAAAGGAAGTAAATTTCTCAAGGAGAGGCCTAGAAAAAACAACTTTAAAAAAGGAAACATCCACAGAGGCTTGTACTATATAATCTCTGTTTTGAAAGTTTAGGAAAAAATTAGTTAACCAAAAGGCTTATCTTAAAAGACATCTTCATCCTTATATTCAAAACATAAACCTAACTGTACAAAGATATACTTTCAATGACTAATTTTGTTTCTTCAATATTAAAAAAAAGATTATTACTATCAGATTTATAATCAGCTAGTCTTAAATTTCTTATTTTATAAAGATAATGCAATCAAAATTAAAAAGAAGGGGGAAATATCTGCCTTTCCTTTGGAAAAGATTTATCTCTTTTGCAGAATCAAACAGACATCTAAAAGAAGAGTATCAAAGCTAAATTAGACTAGAAATGACCCAAAATATGACCTATTCCCTCCTGCCTCACAAAGTAAGAACTACTTATTCAAGAACACAACTGTTTATAAAACAAGAAAACAATTTCCATACACAACTGAATCTTTCTATTTACTGTTATAGGCTACATCATAAGGTATACTAAGCTATTTTAATAAAGCCAATGTGATTTAAACTTCAAAAGAGCAAGTAGCACTGCAAATCATTAATACTCTTATTATTTATAGCGACAAAAGAAATCCAAATGTTCTCTGTGACTTCAGTGACTTACAGAAGAAGATATTAGAAGAAAAAAATGTAAATATTTCTAACATAATTGTTGATATATAGGCTGCAAATAAATTCCTTTTTGTGTTTATAACTTATAACACTTCCCAAAAGGGCCTTTTTCATTGACACCCAATAATATCAAATAACGATTATAAAAATATCCATATGTAACATGACATCTTATTTAAAATGTCAAGCCAACATACCCATAGCACAATTTAGCTCATTAACTTAAAAGAGAACTTTCTTAAAAATTGGGCTTTAAATCACATCCAAAGTCAAAGAAAGTAGTCAAAAAATAAGAAAAACCTCCTCAAAGTTTCAAGATAAGCCATTATGGTAGATCAGTATTTACTGACCATCTACAGAGCAAAACAATATACTAGAAATAATTCATTGCTCTGTTAGGAAATAAAACATATTATTTAATCATGCGTTTGCATAAAGAGGATGGGCTTTCCTAAATGACAAGAAAAAAATAAGAAACTTACAAAAAAGAAACCTGTGTTTAACAGAATGCCTGCAAAATCATTGGCCAACCTATCATAAACCCAAGACCTACTTGCTTCATGGCAGTCTCTCCAATTTTGTCTGAATGTTTGCGGATACTCTCCAGAAAGTCCTTGAGATCTGACATAGAAACATCCTTAATTTCTTCTCGGAGCTTTGGGATGTTGTCCACCATCACCTTGCAGAACCGATAGTGGCTAACTTGAGGCAGATAGGTATGCTCTAGATGTTCCAGAGTTTTCAGTGCAGGATAATGCCTATAAAAGGAATTGTATCACCTTTAGCACAATTCAGTCTTCTTTAAGGTCACAGATATATTCCTTAGACAAAATTTCTAGCTTGTATTACTTGTCAGTGTACATTAAGACAATAAGTTTTAGTAAAAATATCTATGGAAAAATATATAGTTATCAAAGACTAACATGCATTAAACCTTAGAAAATTATAATCAAAAAAGACTTTATGCTAAGAATACAGAAAACCTAGAAAATCTACCAGTGAAATTCACTACATAATAAATAAAAAGAAATTAAATGATTACTTCAATTCAAAATAAATAAATAAATAACCACCCTATAAAATAAAGTACCAAAGGCTAGACTAACAACTATGGCACAGGGAGAGCTTAGCAAATCTTCTACCCAAAAAACAAATAAAACTACACAAAACTGTCCAAAACAACCATTTCAGGGCTCTGGAAATTGACCAAAGGAGAACAACAAATTGAGAAGTGTTTACTCAAGAAAAATGCTGAACAGTGGAACTCTTGTGGTGTTCTTGCCTAAGGCTACCTCCACCACCCCCTTGATCATCTCCTCCCTCATTGGTTATGACTTGTCATGAAAACTAGCAGCTCCTTGCCATTAGGGCTGACATGATTTAGAGCAGCGGGCAAAAAAAAAATCCATATTGAGTGGTTTTGTTAATAAAAGCAGCAAATGCAAAGTTGATTAAGAAAATAGGGAAAACCTCTAGTTTACTGGCATGAAGTTAGTTTGGGTTGGGACATAGGGCAAATTGGAAAACTAGCCAGAATTTGAACAGGAGGTCCTAGAAATAAGAGGTCTACAGAAGGGCCTGATCAGGTCTCTGCATACAAGTGCATGTGCATGCACAGGCGCACATGCACACACTCAAGTTTAGAAAAACTGAAAACTGCCTGAATTTTTAATGCACTCCCTAACCCACACAAATTGCTCAGATTTGTTTACACACAACACTAATCAATCACTACCTGATGATTATCGTTTAAAAATGAAAATGACATACATTCCTGGGCAAAGACTGAAAGAACTCCTTGCTAGCAGCTCTGCCTTAAAAGAAATATTAAAGTAAATCAGAAAGGAAACAACAGCAGGCAGTAACTTGAATTTACAAAAAGAAATAAGAAGTACAGGAAGAGGAAATATATACTAAATACAAAAACTAAGTACTTTTTAAATTTTGTTAAAATATAGGTTCTTAAAAGCAGTAATCATAACACTAAATTGTTGGGTTTATAAAAAATATAGATCTAAATCTGCAATAATAACAGCACAAAAAGACAGCTAAATTGAAGCAACTGCTACTATATATTATGCCAATAATTACATTAGCAATAACCTAAAGGAGATTATGGTAAGTGAAGATTATAACCCATAAAGTCACCTCTAAGAAAGTAACTGAAATGTATCATTAAAGCAATTAACAGTGAAATCTTAAAACAGTACACTATAAAATATTTAACACAAAAAGACATGAAAAACATAGAAAACAAAAAGCAAAATCCAGCCATGTAATAATAATATTAAATGCCTAATAAGATCCCAAAAGATAGACATTATCAGATAAAACTTAGAAAAGTATGATCAGAGTACTATATATTGTCTAAAACATACTTCAAATTCAAAAATACAAATAAGATAAAGATACAATAATATATACCATGCACAAAAAGGAACCCTAAAAGTGCTAGAACAGCTATATTAATGTCAGATACATTTTAATAAAACAATGCTGGTAACAGCAGAGGGTCATTTTATAATAAAAGGGACAATATTTATCCGATAGGTAGGAAAGCCCTGTAAAACTAAATTGGTAAGGGGGCCTCCCTGGTGGCGCAGTGGGTTAAGCAACGCACTATGAAGCAAACAGCAGTCACTGCAGCACGAGTTCGATCCCTGCTGCCGGCCAGGGAGGGGACCCACATGGCGCAGCAGAACTCTCCTGCCTCGCCCACTGCTCCCCTCAGCAGTGTACTTCAGTTGATCTGCCTATTCTGCTCCCCGCTCTCTGTGGTGAATCCTCTCACCCTCCCACACCTCTGGCCTGTACCCCAGTTCTTGTATGCATAAATAAAATAAATCTTTAAAAAAAAAAAAACTAAATTGGTAAGGATGATCAGGTAAAAACAAAATATGCTATGCATAAAATGAACATAAAAATAGAAAGGAAACACAACCTGGTAAATATCATCTGCAACATATAAATTCGAGGTTTTTGTTTTTTTTTTTAATCAATGAACATATAAAAGTCACAGGAATTTACCTTAATAAATATATATATATTTTTAAAAAGTCACAAAAAGAGGTCAACATGTGGGGGGAAAATTGAAGTGATACATAAATGTAAATCAAAAACAAATTTTTTGCTGAAAATGAGAAAAATTTCTCAAAAGATAAGAGGTATTATCACAAGGTCCACTAAATGAGAATTCACTACCTGCTGATAAAAAAAAATTGTATTAAAAATGTCTCAATAAAGAATTTTACCAAAACATCCACATTTCCCAAAAAATTTTCATGTACAACATAATGCATCTCATTTATATTAGCAAATAAAAAATAATCTGAATGTCTAATAACAAATTGTTTAAACACATTATGATATAGCTATGTAGTAAGAGAACAGTAAAATATACCAATTTTTTTACAATATTGCTGAGTGAAAGTTAACTCATTCCAATAAGTATAGAATATATTGGATTAGAATTTGATAAATATCAGAGCATACAGAAATTGGTTTAAAACTGAAAACTTTATATAAAAATCTGTGCAGAATTTCAGGTCATGTTGGAAAATACAATGCATTTTACTAAGATAGAGGATAATGCTGGATTTCTATCTCAGATCATACACAAAACTATATTTCAGATGAATTAGAGATGATATAGGTAAACACATAAAATACTCTAATCATATTTTTGTGTATATTTATATATGTGTTTTGGCCTGGGGTAAACTTTTCAAATTAGGAATCCCAGTCTCTCTAAGAAAAAGCCAGATGTGTTTTCCTATACATTCCTGTACATATATTTCCTATATATTCCCAAAATTTAAAATGGATATTTTGAATGGGAAAAAACAACAAAACATATACATATTAATAAATTATAAATATATATGCATGTGTGAATTATATATCACTGAGTACATACATATACTTTTTTTTCTTTTTTTTTTACATACATATACTTAACTCACAGTAAAATGACTAGAAAAACATATACAAAAATGTTCAGCATGATCTTTTCCCCCTTTGGTTAACAACATTATGGGTGTTAATTTTCTTCTTTATATTTTCATTTCCCTTATTTCTCATGATATATTTAGTATAGGAAAAGCTCAGTTCTAATCTTTTAAATAAAAAAGACTTACTTAGATTTTAAGAATGAATTTCACCATAGATACTTAAATTTGTATTGTTCCAACACACTTAGTACCATAAACACTAATTTACTTGCTTTATTTCTTTTGGTTTTTTCCTCATGTGTTCCAAAATTCAAAATCATATTCCAAATAAATGAAAGAAAGAAAGGTTTACTTTCCCTAAATTTCAGAAATAAGGGTATGGAATATGAAGTGGTTGCTTTTATTAAAATTTTACAGACTCAAAAACAAGTACAATCCACATGGCTTAGTATAAACTAAATGGTGTTTATACTACAGTTAGGTATGAAGAGCTATGTGCAATAAAATGCAATTCCTCTAGAGAGAAACTTTAGAATGAATAGAAAGCCAGAAATTAAGCCAAAAAGATAAACACACTTTGGGGTTTAGTTATATTTTGGAACATTGTTTATAGAATGAGAAAAATTCAACAATGTTGCCTGCAGACACAAGGCACATTCACTGATGAGACACATGGCTGCATGCTGAAAACATCTGGTCTGTCAAATAACTTCACATTTTTCAAGGCTAATTAGTACAAAACCCAGTGATTCCTCGCAACAAAGAATGTCACTTTATTTCTCCACTGTCCCTTTCCTTAGCATATCCATGTTCCAACTATAACAGATCAATAAGATTATTCAAATATCTAGTGTTTTTCACTATGCTAAACACCTATATAGTAAACACCAGAAGAAAAAATGCTATCTCCAGCAGCCATGAAAATCTAAAACAAAATTTTGGTTTTATTTTCTACACCCTCTAAACATTACTAAAACTGGATGAGAAGTCAAATCCTTAAGCTCTGTTGGCATGTATGATAGCTCTTCCTATGACCCCCTCAGGCAGGCTCCCTAATAAAGAAAGAAAATTAATGAGCAGAAAGAAAATAAATGAAATGAAATAGGGAATAAAAAGAAGGCAGGTAAAGAGGTCTAAATAATCTTATATAGGGGCCTCCCTGGTGGTGCAAGGGTTTAAGTCACAACACTATGAAACTATCCACAGCCACTGCAGCATGAGCTGGATCCCGGGCCAGGGAGGTGACCCACATGGCGCAGCAGACCTCTCCTGTTTCTCCCATTGCTCCCCTCAACAGTGCATTTCAGTGGATCTGCCTGTTGTGTTCCCCACTCTGTCTCTGGTGAATCCTCTCACCCCCACCCTCACCACACCTCTGGCCTGTACCCCAGCTCTTGTATGCATAAATACATAAATCTTTAAAAAAAAATAAATAATCTTATCTATTGAATAACCAAGGTTAGAATAACTTAGAAGTAGTTGAATATCATCATGAGAAGAGGAATATTGATCCTAGGAAAATTAAATTGTGGTACTTTTCTTACCACAGTATGGACCTCTTTCACAATGATAACTTTTAAAATTCTTAGAAGTTATCTTTCATAATGGATCACAACTGCCCATAAGAATTGTTTTTAATTCAGAGTATGAAAAGAATACGAAATAAAAGCCTCACTACAGGAAATATTAGTGCCTAATATTTCCAATGAAAGACCATAATTAGAAAGTCTTTAATCTCTTCTATATGCTAGAGAAAGATGGTCATTTATCTTTCCTTAGGGAGCATAAACCTAATAGTATAATCAGTACTTACTGCTTAAAAAAAAAAGTACTATTCTCTTCCAGTCTTAATAAAGGAAAAACAAGGAACAGACATGAACTCTCACTTTTAAAAAACAGAATGCTGGCTTATTGATTGATTGATTGTATATAATATATATAGTTATATGTTTATATATATATAACAAAACTCTTTTGCAGATAGGTAGCACATTATCATGATCTCTGACAATGATGATGATAAAGAAAAAGAAACAAACAAGATAAATTTAATAATTATCTGTGTTATCTACTAGAAGGTGATTTCTAGATCAGGAACACAATCAGATAAAGCCAAACAGAGCCAAGCATCTTAGCAGAGTCAGTGATAAGAGTTCAGGAAAGCTGAAGCACCTTGAAGTTGTATGGCAGAATTCAAAAAGAAAGGAAAAAGGAGGATCAATGCAAAAAAAAAAAAACAAAACTGCAGAAATCTATACAGGGGTTCCCTTGAGTCTCTACTGAGTAGCAGGCATAAGAAAAGTGAAATTTCACATGGACATGCAAAAGGTAGGGAGTAATAAAAGGAAGGGGGAAACAGTCAGACACCAAGGAGATGGAAGATAAACACTTCAAAGAGCTCAGACAAGGCTGAAAACATTCAAACACTAAATAACAAAGTGAAGAGTCCATAGGAATTTCTGTGTTATTCAGAGTAAATGAACTACCTCTGGAATAAAGCTGGGCCTACCAAAGCTTAAAAGCAGGGCTTGAAGGTATCAAACTGATCTGCAAAGAACTCTGCCAAAACAAAGAACAACATTCTCTAGAAAAAAATAAGAGCCTTCCAAATCCAGACACGCATATGTCTGCTATCCAATCAGAAATTACTAGACATGATAAGAACAAAATCTGACCTGTAACTTAGAAAAACAAAATCTGTCATAAACAAATCTGATGGCATTAAAACAACTACAATGATTTATTTAAAGGACACAAAAATAATAAGAGAATTAAACATAACAAGCCAAACAGAACTCTTAAAGTTGAAAAATATATCATGTAAAATAAAAATTTCACTAGATGACATTAAAAGAAGAGTAGCTTCAGAAACTGAGAAAAGAGATGGAAAGCTCCTTAAACAAAGGTGGTCAGGAAAGTGCATGCCAAGAAAGACTGATGCAGGCCCTGTGCCTCTGATTCAGAATTGAATAGAGACAGGAAGGGCTCTACCACCAAGCAGAACTGTGGGCACTGGGGAAATGAGGCCTCTGAGCCATTGTCAGAAGCCAGGACCCCACGATTCCATCTTGGAACTTAGTAAAGAGAGAGAGGGCTCCAAGGTGAACTGTTGGTCTCAGTAAAGTATGAGCCTGCCAGTGGGGCTGTTAGAAGCCAGGAATCCCAGATCCCCTCTGGAACTGAGTAAATACAGAGGGAGGAGGTCTTAAGGGATAGCGCCCATCAGCATACCCACAGCATCACTACCCTTGTGGAGTCTGGTGTAACAGTGCCAGACTTGGTCTGGACACCATTTCCTAACATCCCAGAAGGAGTACTCTGAAGAGATGCCCCCCAGTATCCACATCACAGATGCCATTGTATAGAATAAATTAGAAAACAAACAACAGGAAAAAGGAAAAACACAAATAACCAACAAGCTTTCAAGGGAAGGACACACCAAAAAAGAACATCAGCCTCCAGAACTCAACAACAATGACAGGGAAGAACTTCTCTGCCCACCAGATAGAGAATCTATAACCATCAGGAAGGAAGGAAGGGAGGGAGGGAGGGAGGGAGGGAGGGAGGGAGGGAGGGAGG
>JAGFMF010011626.1:2903871-2963847 GCA_019455555.1 Galemys pyrenaicus
AAGGAAGGAAGGAAGGAAGGAAGGAAGGAAGGAAGGAAGGAAGGAAGGAAGGAAGGAAGGAAGGAAGGAAGGAAGGAAGGAAGGAAGGAAGGAAGATGAAAAGGAAAAGAATGATATGAGAAATATAATTAATGAACTGAAGAATGAAACTGAGTCCTTAAAGAAGGAAATGAAGGAAATACAAGGGATTAATAGTTTAATGGAGGAGCTAAAGAACTAAGGGAAAAGCAAGGAAAACAGAATTGATGAAATAGAAGAATGAATCAGTACTCTTAAAGATACAGACATAAACAAAACCAAAAAAAGAAAAGGAAATTATGAAAGAAAAAGGATGATGAAGAAACACTTCGAGAACTACCTGACACAAGGAGGAAAAGAAACATAAGAATTATAGGAATTATAGGAATCCCAGAGAGTAAGGAGAAAGACTAAGGAACCTAAAAACTTCAAAGAAAACTTCCCAAGCATGAAGAAGGAGATGACACAATAAAAGGAGAATTACAGCAAGGCACATAACAGTAAAGTTTCTAAGAATCCAAGACAAGAGAAAAGAATGAAGCTGACCAGGAGGAAGAAACAGATAACCTATAAAGGAAAACCAATCAGGTTGACTTCAGACTTCTCCAAAGAAACTTTATGGGCAAGAAGAGAATGGAGTGACATATTCAACAAACTCCAGGTCAACAAATACCAATCAAGAATACTTGACCCCACAAAGCTCTCCTTCCTCTATGAAGGAAAATTAAGAACCTTCACAGACAAACAGAATCTCCACAAATTCATTACTACTAAGCAAAAAATGTTACAAGAAGTCCTAAAGCCAAAACCAACATAGGAATGATTATAAACAGGATAAGGTAAAGAATAAAATCACAAAAAGACAAACAAAATGGCAAATACAAACAACAATGTATCAATATTAACCCTAACTGTAAATGGACTAAATTTATCACTAAAAAGACACGCAGTAGCAGGATGGATTAAAAAACAAAATCCAACCTTCTACTGTCTCCAGAAAACACATTTAGCTACAAAAGATATACATAGATTTAAAGTAAAGGTTTAGAAAACAATTCTACAAACAAATGACCCTCAAAAGAAGGCAGGGAAAACCACACTTACATCAATTAAAATAGGAATATGCAAAAAAAGGTGACAAGAGACATAGATAGATACTATATAATGATGAAAGGGACAATACACCAAGAAGACATCACATTCATCAATATATACTCAACAAATAAAAGAGCACCAAAATACATTAGACATTTACTATCATTCTGAAAATAGATATTAAATAAAATACACGTGGTAGAAGACTTCAACACTCCACTCTCACCAATGAACAGATCAATGAGTCAAAATAAAAGCAAGTGCACAATAGCCCTAAATAAAGATCTAGACAACATGGGCCTTACAGTTATCTACAGAACATTATACCCTCAAGAAACTTAATAGACATTTTCCTCAAATGCACATGCATCATTCTCCAGGAATCACCACATACTGGGTCACAAGACAAACATCAACAAGTACATGAAGATCAAAATCACACCACGTATCTTCTCTGACCATAAAGGCAACAAAGTAGAAATCAAGGAGCCACCTATTACACGGAGACCGAACAACGTACTACTGAAAGACCACAGGATTAATGAGGAAATCAAAGAAGAAATTAAAAATACCTTAAGACAAAATGACAGCGAGGACACAACTTTCCAGAATGTATTGGGCACAGCTAAAGCAGTAATAAGAGGAAAGTATATAGCAATACAGTCCCACTCAAGAACAAGAAAGAACCCAAAGTTTCACACACAAAAAAAAAGACCACAAAACAAGTCTCAATAAATATGAAAGACTGGAATCATATAACTTTTCATATTTATGAACAATGAACTAAAATTGCAACCATTATTTTAATCTGGAAAAGTCCCCTAATAATTGGAAATTGGTTTACTTCTAAATAATCAGTGGACTAAATTTTTTAAATTACAAAGGAAATTAGGAAATATTTTAAATAAATGGGAAAAAAAACACATCATCATAAAATGTAAGATGCAGTTAAAGCACCAATCAAGGAAAATGTACAGCTTTAATGACATTAGGAAGGAAAGGACCAAAATTAGGGCACTGAGAGTCTACCTTATAAAATAAAGCTAGAAAAAGAGCAAATCAAACACAGGCAGGAGAAAGGGAACACTTACGATAATGACAGAAGTTAAAAAGTAGACAAAAGAAAAACAATAGGGAAAAAAATTAACAAAACCTAAAAACATGCTTCTGCAAAAAATTAATATACTTATAAACCTCTAGCTAAAATAATCAGAGCTAGGTAGAGACAGAGAGAGAAAAAAAAGCAAGAAACAAATTATCAGCACAAGCAATGAAAAAGAAAGCATGTGTTAAAATAGTAAGGAATCATAAAATAAAATAGGTAATATTGTGAACATTTTTGTTAACAAATTCAACAACCTGGATGAAACAAATTATTTGAAAAACACAAATAAGCAAAATTTACTCAAGAAACATAAAATGGAAACAGTCCTGTATTTATTTTCTGAATTAAATTTGCAGTTGAAAATCTTGTCCTGAGAAACAAACAAATTTCCCAGTCCAAGTGTCTCCATTTAGATTTTACAAACTATTTAAGGAAGATAAGGTCAACACTGCAAATTCTTCCATAAAATAAAATCCAAGGGAAAATACTTTCCAACTCATTCTGTGAGATCAGCATTTAATTTGATACCAAAATCAAAGACAATACAAAAATCAAGAGAGAAAACTATAGACCAATATTCCTCATGAATAAAGATGTAAAAGCTAACAAAAATGTTAACAAAATCATATTCCAAGTCATATAAAAAGGGTAATATACCAAGACCAAGTGGGATTTATTACATGAATCCAAGTTTGGCTTAACACTCAATAATCAATTAATATAACTTATCATATTAATAGATTAAAAAGTAAATTAAAAATATATAATGTAAACTGACAAGGGAAAAAAGCATTTGAAAAGAACAATATTCATTCCCAACGGACACTTTCAACAACTGGAAAAGTCCTCAAACTTATAAATAGCATGTGCAAAGAAATTATACCTAACATCTCACTTGATGGTACTTTCCCCTTAAGATCAAAGAACAGGGCAAGGATATCCATTCTCACCACTCTTATTCACTACTTCAATTCAACAGTTCTAGTCAGTTCAATACGACAAGAAAAACAAAACAAAAAGAAAGCATCCAACTGGAAATAAAGAAATATAACCATCTAATATGCAGATAAGACAAGCATCTACCTAGAAAATCAATGGAATATACAAATACTATCCTGGAATGAGTAAGTGACTTAAGCAAGATTTCAGAATACAAGCTAAATATACAAAACTTTTAATAGTATGCTAGTAATAAATGACTATAAATTGAAATTTTTAATTAAAAAGTATAAAATAAGAACTATTTAAGAATAAATATAAGAAATATAAACATTACTTTAAAAAATAAAAAAACAACTGAAGAAGACCTAAATAAGTGAGAGTGTCCATATTGGTTGGGACAAGGAAGAGGAACTAGAAAGCAGGAGATACAACAGATGTAATAAAATAAGGAAGATATCCTTAGTGAGGACAGCCTGGAATAGAGTGTCATTCAGGTGGAACAGATATGTCACAGGGTAAAATATATAAAAGAAAATTCAAATTGCCAAAAAACCAATCCTAACCCCACAAATAAGAATGATCTATCACTTCGCAATTATCAGATTTGCAAAAACCAATTAAGATTGGTAACACATCTAACAAAGGGTTAATAGCCAAGGTGAAATTTTAAAAAAAAAAAAAACTGGTGAAATGGTGATGGGAAATCCATGGGGACTACAATTGATATCAAGTATATATAAATAAAGAAGAAGAAAAAATGAACAATGATGCAAAATATATATAAATCAATAAACTCTATTTAAAAATTAATGCAGTAATAAACATTCTCAATCAGAAAAAAAAACTCATCCAATTTAAGAACAAAAAAAAAACAATAAAAAATGGGCAGAATATCTGAATAGACATTTTTCCAAAGGATATACAGATGGCCAACAATCATGATAAAACATTCATCATTACTTCTTAACAGGAAAATGCAAATCATAACTACAGTTCAATATCATCTAACACTTCTGAGAATGATTTACTTCAAAAAGACTACTGTTATTATCAATGTTAATCTCAATTAAAAAAAAGAATGCTAACAAGTGTTGAAGAGGATGTGAAGAAAGAAGAAGCCTTTTACACTGTTGGGGAGAATATATATCAATGCAGCCATTTTGGAAAGCAGTATGGACATTATTAACAAACTAAAAACAGAATTGCTATGTCACCCAGCAATCCCATGTCTGGGTATCTATATAAATAATATAAAATCATCTAGTCAAAGACTTATATGAGCTGTAGTGTTTATTGCAGCATCATTTACAACAGTTAAAATATGGTCACCAACTATGTTCCCAACTGTAAATAACTAAAGAAGATATGGTACATACAGATACATAATAGAATTCCATTCTGCTATAAGAAAGGATGAAATTTTGCCATTTGCTGCAAAATGAAAAGAATTTGAAGGGATTGTACAAAGTAAAACACTCAGAATGATATTCAATAATTTCACCTATATATGTAACATTTAAAAAATAAACAAATGGGCAAAACAAAATAAAATAAATTAGTGAACATTGTAAGTCAAAATGATGTTGTCAGAGGTAAAGAGGATAGGAGAGGCAGAGAGGGTATAATGGATGGTAGTGAATATCTTCCTTTATTTTAAATAAAACTTCATATATAGATACATGAATCCCAAAATTAGGAAATAAATATCCATTAATTCAGAGTAGTTGATATACAAGTGCTTTTTATTCTCTAGAATTCTCTGTAATTTTGGAACTTTATTAAAAGGTTATCAAAGAAATAAAATTACTTTTTCATATTTTGTTGCATAGAACTTACATTATTCTACTTATTGTATCTGATTTAAACATATCTTTTGAAGAAAAGGGAGTCTGGGAAATAACCCTAACAAATGTTTCTAAATGTTCATACCTCACATCTCAGCATCAAATTTCTTGAGAATTTTATTCATAATACCTCTATTATTACCACTATATATAATACATTTTAATTTCAGACTTTTTCCCTCAAAACCTAGGTAAAATTAACATTCCAGAAAAATGTGTCCTGTTTATCATACAGCTTCCCATATTCCCCATAATACTGCAGGATACCCCAAGACAGAGAGAATGGGAATGCTTACACTAGTTTGGGGACATCACCATACAGTTACTTCTGAAATATCATCAGAAAAAAACAAAACACAGAAGAGGAATCCACTGTACTTAACCTTAACATGGCCCCTTGTGACAGCTAAGTTTATGTGTTAATTTAGCTAAGAGGTCCTAGTACCCAGATACTATTGTAGGTATTCCTAAGAAGGCATTTTTCAATGAGATTACTAACACTTAAATCAGTAGACTGTGAGTAAAAAAGATTACCCTCCAAAATGTAGGTGGGCTCATGCAATCAATTCAAGACCTTAATAGAAAAAAAACTGACCTTCCTGGAGGAAGTGGGAATTCTGCCAGCTGACTGCCTTCAGAATCAGGTTATAATATTTACTCCGCCCTGACAGTCTGGCCTAACAGCCCACTCTGCAAATTTTGGACTTGACAGCCCTGATAACCAAGTGAGCTAATTCCTCAAAATGAATCAGTTATACACACACACACACACACACACACAGAGTTACGCTTCAATGAAGAACCCTGACTAGTTCACCCCTGCACCAGAAAGAACCACCAACTACTTTTTCTATACAATAGTAAACCAAAGCATGTGTCTCAGATGAAGTATCATTAAAATATTGATAGTTACATGCTTTTTTCACTAAAAGACTGAGACTTCTAAAAATAAAACTGTTGAATAGCAATGTCTATTAAACATAATACATGACAAAATATATCAACATACCACTAGTATATGTTAATGAAGCTTTGGATAAATCAATAAAGAGATACAAATGACTAGAGAAGATGTAATATGAACTCAACTATGTTCTGAAAGGTTATACTAAATATGTACTAGAAAATATTCTAAGTAACAGAAATTTTACATAATAAAAACTATGCGGTAGAAAATCTTACCTTTTTGTTTTCATCTGGTCCCTTAGTTTGCTATACATCTCCAGGACTTGAAAGAGAATGAGGAAAAAGAACACACAGCATTTAGCGAAATTAAAAGACAAATCAAAGCTTAAGGAACTTCATCAAGAATTGTATTCCATTTCCACTTCCTTACCTGGAAGACACAGCATTAATTTATCAACGGTGGCAGAAATATTTCTCTGTTGTAGTCGACACTGCTTCAGCTCTTCCATTGCTAATACCAGCTTGGCAAGAGGGAAAAAAACTGAATTATGCCAACAGCTGTAAATTAAAAGCTTTCCATCACATTTTTCCACCCTATGTTCAATTCATCAGAAAAGCCCAGACAGTTTCACTGTAAGACCTACCAAGTAGACTAAGGAACTGCTTTCTCAACCAGTAAAACACTTCTGCATGGCTTCCCATTTTTGCCCCAAGATACATTCTATACTAGAAAAGGCTAAGTAAAATGAAATCCTAAAATTCAGGAACTATCCAGGAGAAAAGAAAAAATAACAGATTTTCTCCAAATCCTCTTCAGACTCTCCATGATTTATGGTTTCATCAATCTTCTGAGAAAATTCTGTATTTTTTTCATCAGTGCTAGACTTCAAGAGTCTTGAAAATAATCTTCAGCTAAATCTATATTTCAACAAATACACCGCAGACTTAGAAGTTATGGATTTTCCAAGAGTTCCAGCTTAGTAGTGAATAACTCACTTTTCTTCCCATAGCTGTTTCAAAGGCTTCCAACTGAAGTCATATCATAACTTAAAAAAAACTATATTTTCTACTTAATTTAAAATATGTAAGACAAATCTTAAAAAGCAATAATCTACACAGCAGTAGATTATCCCAAATGCATACCTGAAAATGTAATTTGCTTAGATACCAGGGGGAAAAAAAACAAAAAAGAATGGTCCTGATTAAACCACTACTAAAACAATCAAAAGCTAAAGATTTTTTTTCATTTCCACCAAAATTAAACATAAATATGTATTAGTTAGGAAAATGAATGATACAGGAATAGGACTATAATAGTAATGCACTATAAGTCAGAAAACTTGTGTTTCAGTCCCAACCTTGCCAATTACTAAGTAACTTTAGCAAATCATCTGTTTTAGTTTCCTCATAAACAAAATAGTAATAACATCTGTCTGACATTGTCATAGGTCTGCCATGAGAATCAAGTTTTGAAAATAGATGTAAAATAAACTTGTAAGTGATGACTTAAATGGTGAAATTCTCAATTAATAGAATCAACGATTCATTTTTTAACAGATATTTACAGAGCATCCACTTAGTGTCAATCACTGTTTAAGGAAGAATAGAGGATAAAGCAATGAATAAAGTAAGTCAAAATTCCTGACTTCATGGAGTTTTATTTCAGGTGGAGGAAAACAAAACCAAATATATAGACAAAAATATTTATCAGGGTATGATGGCTGCAATGAACAAAAATCAAGCAGGAAGATAAAAAAGGAATGCAAGGGGTGAGAGTGAGACTGTGATTTCAAATAACGTAGTTAGAAAAGGCCTCATTAAGGATCTGAAGTAGGTAAAAATTGGGGAGAGAACATTCCAGACAGATGGAATACTGGTCACATTATGACTACTCAGGTGATTTAAAGCATAGGAAGGCTACATCCACTCACATTAAGCTTTCTAGTGCTATATTCATTAAATTCAGATAAATATTAGGAGAAGCAACAATAATGCCCAAGTTCCTCCAATAAACTTTTATGATCTTAAAGTCACTAAATGAAGAATGCAGTTAGCAAAAGAGAATAACAGGAAACAGAAATGATTTTTTTCAAAAGGTAAACTGGCCTTACTTCCTTTCCCTCATGTTGTAGTTTTCTATTAGTATCCGTGACTTGATTCTGTGGAGAGAAGACAATTTAAACTCATAAAAAAACAAACATTTAGATAGCAGGTGGATAAGATCAAAGCTTTAAATTAAAAAGAATAGGATAGGTATTCATATAGTTTGAGTATTCTATGATATTTTGTTTTAGTAGAATTCTCTTGAGTTAAAATGATATCAATCTTTATACTGGATATTTGCATGAACTTTTGCTATGCAAAACATATTAAAGTTATGCTTATTTTTGATTATTCCAATTAAAATAGTATAATGACTAACATGATATTTTAATAAAGTATTTAAAAAAACAAAGAGGGGAAACAGGAAAGAAAAATAAAATAGAAAAAATAATCCACAAAGAACCTTACCAATCTCTACAATGTGCAGAAAAATTAAATTTTATCACAGATATTCTTCATTTCACCAATGGACTCCTGAAAAACTCAGGTATAAATTGAACTTCCCAACTCATGTCAAATTTTCCTTAATATCCTAATTTTGGAAAATATTTACCTTAATTCTTTTTGGAATATTAATACTTAATATCTCCTACAACACTTCCACACTCCCATTTTTCTACATTAATCTCTCCACCAAGTATTTAAGACTGTGAATAAGCCTTAAGATAATCTAGACTTCATAACATAAAGGATCTGGCACACCCTTTTTTGATAATGGCTTTTAAAGACACCATTAATACTTACAAAATAAAGTACATAGAATAGTAATGTGCTCATCAGATTACTGTCGTAACTTCTAAAACTTTCTTTCTTTAAAGGATGTTGTCTAACGCTCACCAATAACTGTCACTCCTTACATTTTTAAGGCATCCCACTAACCCAGTATTTCTGATTGTGTTCCTGAGAACATCAAGAAATGTTAACAGGTACTCTGCACATGGACACAAGTGCACACACTCACTCACACACACACAATATGTATAGGAACTAACCCTAAACAGGTTAGTTTATTGAGGATATCGTGAAGCCTTTAATATTGTACATGTTGCATGAATGTCTAAGAAAGTGATATCATGTAGAGTGTTTTCCAAACTTATTTAATGTAACACCCTTTTTATTGAGGATTATCTGAAGAACTAGTTTTTCAGGAACATAAATTTGAAAACTTTGCCCTAAATGATACACTATACCTGAACTATTATTTTCACAGCAGATTATCACATGTACCTCCCTTTCAAAGACAAAATGAAAACTGACCTCCTTCAGGAAGTCTTATAAGATATCAAATAGAGAAGCAAGAAACCCTAAAGTCTCTCTTTATTAATTTTTTATTTAATAGCACCAGATGTGAAACACTTAGTTTTATTGGATAGGCTTAATATGAACTGTGTGTTGACACAGCTAAAATGCTGAACTAAGACAACATTAATAGAAGCAGTATCTAAAACTGGGATCAGCAAACTATTTCTGTAAAGGACCAGATAGTCTACTGCAACATATCAACTCTGCCATTATAGCAAGAATGCAGATATAAATATAATGTAAGTGACTGGACATTGCTGTGTTCCAATAAAACTTTATTAACAAAAATATAAGATAAGTTGGATTTGGTCTACAAGACATAATTTGTTGATCCTTGGTCTAGAATAAGTGCAATGATAAAGCAGTTTAAGAACATACTATGAGATTCATGATCAGATGTCTCATTTTCTAAAGGTTATTGAAAAAAACTGAAGCATCATGAAATATGAATACACTTGGAGAGGAACTCAAAGCAGCATCACATGAAAAACAAGAGAAAGGAATTTTTAGCTCAAAGAAAAGGAAAAAATTCATTTGGAGATACTATACACTATCTTGAACACTCAATCTATATACCACAAATGAACTACAGCTATCCTTCAAATACCTGAAGAACTATCGGAAGAAAGGTGGAGTCCTAGAAATAAAGTGTATTAATCAAACCAATAAATGAATGTTATTAGAAAAATGAATTAATTTACCTCAATATAAGAAAAAGTTTTCAAGCAATATGAAATAAAAAGAGTGGGTTGCCTTCACAGCACTTGTGCAAGAATAATTTTTTTATTCTAAACTGAAGTTCTCATTAAATATAACCTTCCATAAATACTACTAAATTCAGCATCATTGTCTCTACCAGTTTAGAATACCTGTTTACCTTATGAAGACACAACTTCCGAAACTTTTTTCTCCCCAGATTGCAAGAAAAACATTGTATATTGCAACCAATACACAAGTGTAGGGGATACACACACACGCTGAAACATTTTCAAGAACCAATGTCTACCCTTACTACATGTAATACTCTTACCTTTTCTATTCTATTCCACTTCAGCTTTTTTTAAACAGATCGATAAATTTACACAAAAATTAATTCATGCAAATTACAATCTAAAACACACCCATAAAACCTAAACAATGATTCTAATAAGAAAGATTAATTACTATTTCATCACTACTTTAATATAACACTAAGAAGAAATTTTACTGCCCATCTAGGATGCTTCTTCTCTTGATTCAGAGAACATGAACATGAAGCTACTGACTTACCGTGAATCAAAAGAAATAAGTGGACATGCTAGAATGTGTTATTTCTTATTATTGTAGATTAAAATAGTACTAACAGTAGTTAACACTTTCCCATTTTCTAAACACTTTTCTAGAATTCAGGAAATTGTACAATTCATAGGTTTTTAATGCCAAATCTAGGAATTCTCGTAGAGTAGATACCTCCAGGTATACTGCTAGACTCTAACCCCCTCAAGCTCTCGAAGTGGATAGAGCTTAAACAGCTAAAATCTCTACAATGGTAGTCTTTAGTTCCTTAGGGGCATCCTGAACAATTAAAAGGACTTTGCAACTTGAAACAATTGGAAGGGAGGAGAGGAAAAGAAGTGTACCAACCTACAAGTGGTATCAGCACCTGGTGAATGCTACAGGCAATATTCAGTGCTACCTGCCAAGATACTCCACCACTTGACTAATTCAGTAACCAAAGCTAAAACTTCCTGCTGCCCATCACGGACAAGGGGCCCAGGGAGCTGAGAAGTTTGGAATAAAGATATCCAAGAAGCATAGGAAAGAAAAGTCCAAGGTGCGGAAGGGAATGTGGGATGGCTAGGTGAGGACAAACAGCACACACAGCTCCTGGCAGGAAGCCCATATCTTTATTTTCACACATTTCAGATAGTTTTGTCCATTTCAAGCCATTTAATACCCCCAAAGTTCAGCATTCCAAATATATAGGTCAATGAGCAATAGGAAGCACATGTGCGTTGGCAATACTATATTTCTTAAAATGTTGGGCAGTTGTATACAAGTCCATAAACTCTTATCTGAAACCTTGAGACCCATGTATTTCAGACATCACAATTTCAGAAATTCTATAAAAATAATATGGTATAAATTGTATCTCACATTCTATCTCCCAAAGGTACTAGGCAATACTATGTACTAGGGTAATACTCATAATTAAACCCATTAATATTTCTATAGCAAAATGCAAACATGTTTACATACAAAAAGGTATTAAGAAGTTTGATGGCTTCGTATCCCTTCAGGTAAGGTCTTGAAGTCAAATTAGACTTCAAATCAATATAGTTTTAAAATATAATTTACAATCTGTTAGCTAGTTCTCCCTTCAGTAAAACTTTTTCTGTGCTTTTCTTACCACTGTATCTTTTATAGGAATTTTATATGCACTGTCAAGTTCACCCCATGCCCAAGAAAATCCTTTGGGGATTTTAATTAAAATTCCAATAAGAAAAAAAAAAAGGAGAGGGAAGTGGGAAATGGAAAAGAAGAAAGGGTAAAAGGAAAAAGAAAACAATTAGAAGCACGAAGACTGGAAAGGAAATAAATGTTATTACTTAACAGATCACATATTAACATAGAAAACAAGAAATAATCTACACACAAATTATTAGAAATAAAAAAGAAGATTAGTGATGCAGTGAGGCTTAAGTTCAATAAGCAAAGTTGGTTATCCAACGTAAGTGAATTTGCTGTGCTAGGGACCAGACAAAAATGACTCGCCTCCTCCCTGAACTTGAATCTGTCATACTGAAAAAGAATCTTCCTATTTTGGTAGAACTCCACACCAACACTTAACATTTTCCGTAGGTTGCCTACAAAGACTTCTATAGAAATGTCCTGAAATTCCATCGTCCTACAGTGATGGCTTTTCTCTAGCAAGGAAATAAATGGATGACATGAAAAATAAACCAAGTTTCTGTTTAAAAGTAAGTGTTACTGATTTTGTTACTGGTTCTCATTCACATGTAGTTACCAAAAATAAATTTTAACTTAAAAGAGCATTCTTTTAGATAAAAGCCATCATCCCAATTATTTGTTTCGGTATAATTTCTTTCCTAACTGTACAAAAAATCATGACTGTAAATATGTAACCTACAATATATTCCACTCCTTTAATACTAATCAAAATCCTAGCACAAGATGGAGAAACAAGTCTCCTTACTTTGAGTTTCTGGGCTTCTCCTCTCACTTTCAGAAGTTCAGTTATAGAGTCCACAAAACCCTGGTAATGAAAGTTGCACATTTTCTCAATTTCTCGGTCATGATTGCGAATGCGAGTTTCAAGCTTCTCCATGAATCGTCCATGTTCCTCACCATCATAGACAGACCTTTAAAAAAAAAAAGGCATAAATATTATACCAGATTTACTTCTAATTAAGAGAAACTGTTATAAACCCAAAGCAAAATATTTGGCAATTAGATAGATGTGGTGTAGAAGTCACAGAGTCATCTAGTTGCACTCATGCTGAATGAGTACTTTCTTTAGGAAAACCAGAAATTTTGCTTCTTTATTCATTCAAAAACATTTTATATTTATTTTTTCTTACAATGTTTGCTTTCTTTTCTGGATGTAGTCCCCATAGATTTTCCACCACCAATTCACCCGTACATGGTCACCACAGTCCCTTGTCCTCTTCCCATCCCTACCTTGATCCCAATCTCTCCCGCTTCCCTACAGAATGTCTCAGTTTTGTAGCTGTCTATTTCTGTTTTGCCTTATTGGGTTTTTGTTGTTGTTGTTATTTTATTTTTTCCTTGACCCCCTATATCCCTCCTATAAGGGAGACCACTGGGTACTTTTCTTTTTTCTTCTGACTTATTTCACTGAACATAATCACTTTAAGTTCCATCCATGCTTCTAAGAATATCTCTAGTTTATCTTTTTTGATTGCTGAATAATATTCCATTGTGTATATACACCACATTTTCTTGATCCAGTCATCTATTTTTGGGCATTTGGGTTGATTCCAAGTTTTACCTACTTTAAATATTGCTGCATAAACATAGGGATGCATGCATTCTTTCGAATTAGTGTTTTTGTGTCTTTTTGTGTCTAGGAGTGGGATTGTTGGGTCATATGGTAGCTCCATTTTTAATAGACCAAGGAACATCCATACAGCTTTCCATAGAGATTAGACCAGTTTGCATTCCCACCAGCAGTGTAGAAGAGTTTCTTTTCACCACATCCTCACCAACATTTGTTGTTGCTAGTTTTTTTTAACGTGTGCCATTCTTATTAGTGTTAGGTGATATCTCATGGTGGTTTTAATTTGCATTTCCTGATTATGAGGGATGTTGAGCATTTTTTCATATGCCTGCTGGCTATTTGCATTTCCTCTTTGGTGAAGTGCTTTTTGTGTTTTTTATGTTCTTCTGCCCATTTTTTCACTGGATTGTTTACTTTGTTTTTTTTGAGTGGGGTGAATTCTCATATATCTTTGTGATCAGTGCCTTATCAGTAGCATGGAGTGCAAAAAATTTTTTCCAATCAGTGGGGCTGCACAGAAGCTCTTTAATTTGATGTAGTCCCAGATATTTATCTTTTCCTTCACTCTCTTTGCTTTAGGTGATGTATCTTTAAAGCTGTTACTGTGATGTATGTCATGTAGTGTTTTACCTACATTTTCTTCAATATATTTTATGGTTTTGGGTTTTATGTCTAATTCTTTGATCCATTTTGAGTTGGTTTTCATTCAAAACATTTTAGTGCTTAACAATATTTATCATAGAGGTCTCATGAAATGAAAGGACTGAATTACAACTCCTTTGTGCCTTTTTTGTCAAACTAATCTAGAAAAACTCAATTTTCGATAAACCCAAATATCCAATTATTCCATGACTATAGCAAGAAGCTGAACTGCTTAAGAAATATCACAAGCTGTGCTATAGACTCAGTTTTGTTATAGAAGTAGAAATCTAAACTGGGCGCTCAATAACACTACATAATACTACTAAAACCATCCCCCTCCACCACCACTTCAAAAATCTTTTCTTAGTCTCTAAAATAATTATGTATAAGAACTTTACTTTTGTCTCTCCTCAGTATTTTTCTCTGGAAAAAAAAAAAAAACTGACCTATCTTTCCTACTCTCCCACTAAAATCAATCAAGCTTTTTAATCTATAATGCCTACTCTGTCCACCTTCCTATAACAATGGAGAAAGCATTTCATTTCAAGCTCTTATACACAGTCAGTCCTTGTGATCTCAACAATGAAAATATACAAAGAATCCAAGTGGAAGAGAAAGAGAAATATGAAGGGCGGAAAAATATACATTTCAAGAACTACCCCATTCTATGAGGAAAGGCAATATAAGAAAAATGAGTATTACAGAGGGTGAAGAGAGAGAGAACACAAAACTTATTCAAAGAAGTAATAAAGGAAAACTTCCCAAACCTGGAAATGGGGGTGGAAAAAGGGAGACAAGAGCATACACTGGAAAAAAGAAAGTCTCTTTAATAAAAGGTGTTGGGAAAACTGGATGGGCACATGTAAGAACATTTTCTAGAAGTAAACCACTATCTTACATCATACACAAAAATTAACTCAAAATGGATAAAATACTTGTAGGAAAACAGGAAAAAGTCCCAAAACATAGGCTTCAGTAATGTCTTTGTAGATTTGTCTCCAACAGCAAGAGAAATAAAAGAGAATATAAATTATTTAGTATATCAAACTGTAACAGGGTGGTCTCCAGGATAGGGGTAAGTTCCAGAATGCCGGTTCCGCCCTAAGTGGGTGGAGCTGAGCAGGGAAAGAAGATTCTGCAGAGAGGAGGACAGAAGGAAGGGAGGGAGGAAGAAGGAAGCAGGATGGAGAGCAGCAAGGAGACCTGGAGGAGGCACGTGGAGCAGAGGGACATGTGAAGAAATTGCGCTTGCTTTTTGGTCTTGGACTGGTTGGAACAGATGTGGGTGAGAGGCCCGTGGGGAGGTTAACAATGGCAGCTTTCATCTTGATTTTGATTTTGCTCTTTCCTCCTAGATTTGTCTGACTCTTTCTGACCCTCTTCTATGGGTCTCTACTGAAAGGTCCTTTAGACGTGTGCCAGGTTTTTGGGCCTTGCTTTGGGCCAATCCTATTTGGCTGGACTTTCACCCTCAAGGAGATGGGTAACTTTGGATGTTTAACTTAGTAACTATGTTCTTTGTCCTTTCTGTATTGTACCCTAACTGTATTAAAGTTCCTTTCCATTAAAGGTTTTATATGTTTGTCTTAATGCAGTGGATGGCAGAACCCATTCAAAGAGGGCAGGTTTGGGGGTTCTGGGTGCTCCTCTCCCTGCCCTGTAACAAAACTAAAAATCTCCACATAGTGAAAGAAACTATCACTAAAACAAAATGATACCCTAGTAAATGGAAGAAAATGTTTGTGTAACATATATCTAACAAGGAGCTGATAGCCCAGACCAGATCTCAAATTTGTACATCTAAATGAATAATCCAATCCAAAAATAGGCAAAAGAGCTAAACAGGCACCTCTCAAAGAAGACATGCAGGCACATGAAAAATGCTCATCATTACTTATCATCAGGAAAAGGCATCAAAACCACAATGAGACACCACTCCACAACTATGAGAATGGTCCACACTGAAAAGAACAGAAACAAGTATTGACAAGGATTTGGAGAAAAAGGAATCCTCTTCCACTGTTTGTCCAGCCGCTATGCAAAACAGTATGGATATTTCCCAGAACATTAAAAATAGACCTACTATGTGATCCAGCAATTCCATCCATAGGTATTTACTTGAAGAATCCAAAAACATGAATTCAAAGGGATGGATGCACTCCTATGTTCATTGTGGCACTATTTACAATAGTCAGTTATGAAAACAGCATTAAGTATCCAAGGACTAAGAGTGGATTAGAAAGATATGGTATACATACATTGGAATACCACTTAGCTAGAAAAAAATAGAGAAACTTTTGTTATTTATAACAACATGGATGGGACTGGAAGGCATTATGCTAAATAAAACAAGTCAGAAGGAGAAGACAAAGAGCAGATGTTGTCATTTGTATTTAGAATATAGAGTAACAAAACAAAGGATCAGATGCAACCAAACCAACAAACCATAGAAATCTGACTTTAGAACTGAGGTTACCAAGCAGGATGGAGAAGGGGAGAGCAGAGTAGGGAAAAGGTGCAATGGACTAGAGTGAAGGACTACCGATACCTTGGTGGAGGGTGTGCTGTGCTGACATATACTTAAAGGGTGTGATCCTATCCCTCTAAATCATATGCAGAGTTATAAACTAATGTTGCCTTAACCAAAGATAAAATAGGAAGCAATCAATTATGAATCTTCTGAAGTAGCAGCCTCACTTTAAATTTCTATAATTTACTTCCACCCTCAAGTTCAGTAACTAGTAACATAAAGATCATATACTTTTATAATAGTGTAAACAGGTAGTTCAAAAAAATGGATGAATTTGCTACATCCTTATCACTAATCCCCAACTGTTTCTCCTGAGGGTCGTTATACAATAACCCCTTTAATTATAGTGATGGTAAATTACACAGAAGATTTATAGTGGTTTCCCTGGGCATCTTGAGAATTTAAACAGAATAAAATGTAAAATCCACATATTTAAAATAGCAATTTCTGGACAGGGGTTTCAAAAGAATTAAAAACAGGGGTTTGGGACAGGAAATTGTGTCCCATGAATATGCATCAGGAAATTCATGATTCCCAGCTTTTATGTGGATTTATAAGTATATGTATAGCCAGAATCACATATTTTTAAAGGGAACTGATCCATGGTTTCAATCTGCTTATCAGAGACATAAAATATCACTGGTTTAAAGGTTTTCCCACTGACCATGGGGAAAAAGCAATTATAGTTCACTACCTACCTATTCAACTTAAATAAGCATTTCAATTACATCTGAGTCTTACATAACCAACATAGCTAAGACATAACATAACGAAGATATAAAATCCAAAAAAAAATAAATAAACAAATAAACTACTCCTAAATTCTGGAAAGGTTAGATGCCTACTAAAGTTAATCTAATATTTGTAGTCAATACTGTCCTTGAACAAAGTGTGGCTTTCCCGTCCCAGCCTGCCGCACAAGCAACTAAAACTAGGGAAAGACTGCCATCTAGTGATGGGTCATGTCTAACATTTCTTGAAACTGAAATTTGATGTGAGCAACTAGAGGGAATACTTACAAGTCTCAAAACTGAATTCTGTACTTGCTGGCCAAAGATTCATAACTATTTATTAAAAGATAGTTTATATAAAATGATGTCTAAATCTAACAGAAAACAGGGCCTGGAGAAAAAGGGGTACGTCTTTGACATATTCAGGTGTGCCTGCCACAAGTAATGCTATCAATGAAATAAACTGTATCTCTAGTTTAATTACTTGTGATCACCCTTGAAAGCTAACCATAGATATGAGGCATCTTGAGGGGAGAGAGAGAGGAAGAGATGGAGAGAGGGTGAGAGAGAGAGAGGAGAAATCACAATGGACTATGGTGGGGGATTATGGGTTGGCTTCAGTGGCAGGAGAGCTATGGTGACAACTTAAGGGGAAATCCTACATTGTGAAACACTAAACAAGGCTGCAAAACAATGGCACTTCAGTTTTTAATTTATTTTTAATTTTTTATGATAATCCAAAGAATAGTGTAGTACTGAGTAAAAGGTAAACACTAAAAAATTAATAACATCTTATAGCCTAAAATTTGACACAGTTACATAAATGCTGCCTGGTGGAATCTGATAATTAAAAAAAACATCAAATGAACCACAGGTTTTTGCAAAAAGTAAAATGTTTTTCCTAATATCTATTTCTCATGTGAACTTCTAAACATCACACCTAAATTTCATGTGCCTATTAAAACAGACTTTAACTTGTAAAATGGCACTTGGAGAATTCTATTAAATAAATATTTATCACTCCCCTGTACTGAACCAATACATCAGCTCAAATCTGTCTGCCAAAAAGAGAAAAATAAATGAATCTTATTATGAACATTTATATCCCTTATAACCTATACACACACACACACACACACACACACCATTTAGTTCCAACACATTTTATAAATTAGACATTATTCCAAGTTTATAAATGAGGAAACTGCAATCCAAGACAGTGAAGCAACTTACCAAAGTCACACAGCTAGAAAGTATCCTCTCTATAACTTCTGTCTGTCTGATTTTAAAGTAAGGAAAGCAAGAAAGTCACATGGAACCCTAAAACATTAAGAGGTAAAAGAGGTCTTGGAGATGGAATACAAAGCTTTTATTGTAAAGTGAGGAAACTGAGGCCAAGAAAAGTTAAATGCCTTAATCAAAATTACATTGCTTGTTACTAATACAGCTGGGCCCAACTCCCAAAGAAAACACAATTAATAAAGCTAATGCAATATGAAGCCAATGCAAAGCGAAGTGGTTTTGACACAGACACAGGGAGAGACTTATGTTCCTTCAAGATGAGACAGTTGCTAGTGGTGCCTGTACATGGTGCCTATACAAAAGCCATTCCATTCTTCTTCCTGTTGGGAGAGTCTCAATTTGTTCAGGCATTTCACCTTCCCATCCTATTGCAAGGGACAAATACTAATTAATCTACAAACCAATCATGGTGACTCCATCCCCTTTGTCAATGACCAGTTAAAAGGTGACACGACTCTCACCAATGATAAGTAAAAGAAGGCTGGCAGTAAGCATCCAAGAAAAAAGTTTTCTTTCCTGAAGGATACAGGAAAAAGAATGTTTTTCCTACTTTGGACATTGTCCTGTATTATGCCTACATCTGCAACAATCACCCTAAAATGAGAAGAGATCCTACCAATAATCTGATGGCAAACAGGAAGGGTGGAAAACACTTGGATCCTTGATGAAGCCATCATGAGACAGTACCATCTCCATACTTCATGATATGTGAGTTTGTAGTTCCTACTGTAGGGGAAATTTATTTCCAGTTACTTTCGATATTTTGCTATTTGCAAAGGGAAAAAGCCTAAATGCACAACACTGTTCAGTCTTAAAAGGTAGCAGGCATATCAGTGAAATAACCAACAGTAAGTCAAAGTCTACACAATGCTAAGGAATCGTGTTCCCAGCATCTAGAGTGTTCTTCCACCTTTTCTTCTATACTAGTGAAGAGTTGATTCCCATTCAGTCTTTAAATTTCACCTGTACTTACTTTTTCTAGGAAACTTTCTGTAATCACAGAGACATTATATGTGCTCCTCTTTTATTAAAAATAGCATCATAGAATTTTTAAACTATATTCCAGTTATCCATTCACTTCTCAATGTCCCTATACTCCTGTGGGCAGAGACTGTGTCTTGCCTGTTTTATCTCCAGCTTCTAACAGTCTGGCATGGGGAAGATCCTCCATCTATGCTGAAGACGGAGAAAGAAGAAAGGCGAGGAGATTAGCAGATGTGAGTCTCTGACTGTTTCAAAGACGGACACAAAAGAGTATCACATCAATGTTTATTTGTTGAGATGTTTTCAGAAACAACAGAGACACAAATAACTGAACATTTTGCTTATTGTTTTCGATTATGTCAAGAAAAAAAATTCCAGAGTTTATTCTAGTCTTTTCTTTCTTATATATATGCTTCTTAACTTCTGACAGAGTTTTAGTCCTGAAACATTTTCTTCTCATTAAGCTCCATAAAAGCATTAGTGCTTTTGTTTATTTCAAAAGTTAAAAATAAAGTGGAAAAACAGATTTTGAGCATAATGCTGAAAGAGAAATTGCAGGAGGTCAAGAGGAGTTTAAAGTCCCTTTCCCTCCTTCCTTCAGTTTGTCTATCAATTTAATACAGACCTTACAGTGGTAATTTGGATGCTCTCAGTGCGTAAATGTGAAAGTAGATCACTGTGTATCATCATCAGTGACAGGGGAAGCAATGCTAGTTAATTAAGTCTAAGCTGAAGATTATACCCAAATGTTTTTGTACTGCCACAGAAGCTCAAACACATTCAAATCCTTTTTCCATTCTGCAGATACCAAGGCCTCCAGTTGGCTCCACCAAGAGAGTCCATGCAACCAAAAGAATGCTGAGATGAAGATTCCCCTCAAGGCAGGAAGGGAACTCCACACTTCCATGATGGCTGTTTTCAGAGGGATAAAACAGGGTGGAGCAGTTTCATCTGGCAACTAGCCAAGGGGCCTACTAAAAACCTGGTATTGGTTAAACAGCACAGGAAAATGGAGAAGGGGAACTTGTCACAAAACATCAGTCAAATCAACAACAGACTATTAGGAAATAAACTAATGAAAGCAAGGAAATTCCAAATTAAGGATAAAGAGACTGCCTCAACTACATGATAATGTCACACTGTTAGAACAATTAATCACTATAAGTAACTGAAGACACAAAGACATTACAGGATATGTTAGTGGCTTCATTTTGGCCTCTATATCAATTTGTGTTAAGTGCAAAAAGATTTATTCCTATGGCAGCTTTCAGTGGAGGCCATGAAATATAGCAGCTAAAGTTGGATTACAGATGTTGCTGAAAAATAAAACAAATACTCCACCTACAGCCTAGTGATACCCATTGAATCTAACCTGACCAATTGCTAGAAGCAGAGTAGTAATACAGTTGGCACATACAAGTTATAACTAGCATTGGCAGACTAGCTCCACTTTCACTGCATGGCATTCAAAGCATCAAGCTTTACACTTAAAGATGCAAATTTGGAGCTAAGTGAAACTATTGATTCACCCAATCTCTATCACCACCATAATGAGCCTGAATCTAGGGAATGTTGATAAAATGCTTCAAGATCCTTACCAAAAAATATTAAGTGTTTAATTAAGAAGCAGATTGCTCTGAAAAGAAAGGTAAATATTTTAAGACTACATATAAATAGAAGAAATGCTTCAGGCTCTCCATACGTAAAATTATTGTGATATATACTGTGGTTCTGTAACAGGGTGGTCCCCAGGAAAGGGGGAAGTTTCAAAATCTTAGTTCTACCCTAAATGGGTGGAGCTGAACAGGGATAAGAAAATGCTGGAGAGAGGAGATAAGAGGACAGAAGGGAGGGAGGAAAAAGGAAGGAGGATGGAGAGCAGCAAGGAAATGTGGAGGAGGCACGTGGAGCAAAGGGACATGTAAAAAAACTGTGCTTACGTTTTGGTCTTAAACTGGTTAAAACAAATGTGAGTGAGAGACCCGTGGGAAGGTTATCAATGGCTGCTTTCATCTTAATTTTAATTATGCTCTTTTCCTCCCAAATTTATCTAACTCTTTCTAACAATTTTCTATGGGTCTCTACTAAAAAGTCCTTTAAACTTGTAACAAGTTTTTAGGCCTTACTTTAGGCCAATTCTATTTAACTAAACTTTTACCCTCAAGGAAATGAGTAACTTTAAATGCTTAACTTAGTAACTATATTCTTTGTCCTTTCTACATTATACCCTAATTGTATTAAACTTCCTTTCCATTAAGTCTTATATGTTTGTCTTAATGCGGCAAATGGCAAAACCCATTTAAAAAGGACAAGTTTAAAAGTTCTGGGGGTATGGGGCCTCCCTGGTGGCGCAGTGGGTTAAGCAAAGCACTATGAAGCAAACAGCAGCCACTGCAGCATGAGTTCGATCCCTCCTGCCGGCTGGGGAGGAGACCCACATGGTGAGGCAGACCTCTCCTGCCTTGCCCGCTGCTCCCCTCAGCAGTGTGTTTCAGTCACTCTGCCTGTTCTACTCCCCACTCTGTCTCTGGTGGATCCTCTCACCTCCCTGGACTCTGACCTGTACCCCAGCTCTTGTATGCATAAATAAATAAATCTTTAAAAAAAAAATTCTGGGGTGCCCCTCTCCCTGCCCTGTAACAGTTCCAATGTATTAATACAAACAAACAAACCACTGGGGTCAGATATTGGAACACCGCTGGGAACAGTCCTGGCCTACTTATGCATGTAGATTTAAAGTGGGCTTAACAAAACAGATGAATCAAGTGTCCCAGAATCACTAAATCAAACTATAATCAATATATTCATTTGCAGATGTTCATGTTGTATATAACTTTTCTATCTGCCTACATACATGTGTATATACATATATGGATGTGTGTTAGTGTTATGCTGAATATGTACATTATATGATACATACATATATAAAAAACACACACATTTTTCTGACCACTTTTAGAAAGGAACAGAATGGCCAACATCACATTCAACTTATGGTCCAGTATCACCTAAAAGAGGATGCTTACTGACAAGCTAAGGTCAAAAGGGACCACAGTTTAAGTCCATAAGAAATGAACACTCTAAAAGGGGGATGGAGATAAGGTATCAGAATAGTTACATACCAAAAAGAAGAAGAAGAAATAAGGGAGCACAAAGTAAGCAAAATAACAAGTCATTGAGAACAATATGGAAGATTAGACAGACTGAGCACTATCTTTCTACTTCTAAATTCCTAATACTGATGAAATAAGTTACTAAATATTTCTTAGTGCATAAGTGAGCAGAAAATAAGGATATTTTCCTGGAGCTAAAACAAAATAGAATGGGAATCCAGATTCTACCAATCCCTTATAAGCTAATGCTTCCACTTTATAGCCATGGAGAGAAGAAGTAACAGCCTAGAATCCACAAAAGGCAGAAGTCCAGTCAAAAACTTTCAAATGAATAAGCCAAGAGGAGTAAAGGCTAAACCCTTAGTAAAAGATAAGGTAGAAAAACTCTTCCCCATAAAGGGGGACTTGCAAGGAAACTTACCTGTCTGATACTGGGCTCTGGGTGGGGCAAGACAGAAACCACAGTGCTAATTTGAACCCATGACTAGCCATGTCACAGAAGGAAGGTCTATACTTATACAACTAATACTGTCTGTGTTATAATGGCATAAGATATGTAAACTGAGAATTTATTTTAAAAGTTGTCCTAGTATGGTTGTTACTTTCCCCAGAAAACTGACTGGCACAAAAGTAAATCTTCTTTAGAGCAATATATCTTAAACTATATTTTGAAGAATTCTTACAACATACCTTTGAGTTGAAACTCAAGTATGAAAAACCACAAAATAAAAGGAAACAAAGCATATAAGCAACAACCAACAGTAACACAAATAAAAGAATCAGACTTGTAAAGTTTTCAAACTTTACAAAGTTTTCAAATAAATGTATGAATCTAAAATGAATGTGTAATATATTTAATGAACTATGAAGGAATTACAAAACATAAAATAGTCATGTTGGAAAAGACATACAGAACTTTTGGGTAAAACTATAATATTTAAAATTTAAATGTGAAGCATCAATATTTAACTGGAGGATGTATATATAAAACTTACATAAAATGCAACACAGAGAGACAAAGGATAGAAAATGTCTTACTTCATTCCAGCTGCTGGAACAAAATAGGTCTAACTAGGCAGCTTATTGCCAACAGAAATGTAGTTCTCACAGTTCTAGATACTGCAAAAGTCCAAGATCAGGGTGCTGACATCATTAGGGACCTCTTCAGGGTGGGAGACTTGAATCCTCACATGGTATAAGAAGCAAGGAAGCTCTGGGCGTTCTCTGTAAAAGCACTAATCCTGCTTCACAGGTTCTGTCCTCATGATCTAATGGCTTTCTAAAGGTCCCACCTCCTAAAACCATCCCCTTGGGGGTTAGGATTTCAGCACGGGAATTTTGAGGGAACACAGCATTCGCTCTATAGGAGAAAACATTAAAGAAAAGTTATTAAGAACATTGGGAGTGGCTTGGGTTTAACAGGAGCTCTGATAAGAAATAATAAACAGAAATAGCTGAGAAATAAAAATAAGATAGCTAAGAAATCCCCATAAGTGATAGAAGACATGAAGTAATCCACAAAATAAAAAAGCAGACCTACCTATAAGCCTTCCCAAAAACAGTCCCCCAACAGAGGGACAGCGCCCCTCTCTGAACAGTGACATCTATCAAACATCTAGAATTGTCTGCCTATCTATCCATTCTCTTCCTGGTTCAATCCATCATCTAGAACCTTACTCTGATGGAGATGCTTATACAAATAATGGACCCTGAGCCACCTAGATGTTTGGTGCCTTTGATCAACACATTCCTCCACTGCCTACAGCATCTATTCCAAACTGTTCCCCACACTCTTTAAGATCTCAAAGTCGATCCTGAAAACTTTTACATTTTTATGCTTCTCTATATATAAAGCTCCAGAAAATTACAGACTAATCTATATTGACAAAGAAGATAGTTGCCTGGGGAGGGAAGGGAGGGAAGAAAACATCACAGACCATTCTTGTTCAAAAAGATGCTATTAAATTTGAATGTCTCTTCTGATCATTTTCCACCTGGCCTTTATTCCTCCTCCTTTTCTTTCTCTCTTTCCCCCTTCCTCCCTCCCTACTGCCCTTCTTCCTTTTACAGTTAAAATTATTTTAAAAGCAGTCTATATTCAAGTTAGTTGAATATGTTACTAACTTGATTTGGGCGATGGTTTCATGGATGCAAATACACATGAAAACATCAAATTGTACACATTAAAGATGCAAAATTTTGTATATATCAACTGTAATAGTTATTTTTAAAATAATAGATTTTATAACAATATTATGCCAACATAAGAATATGAGTTATGTAATCATGTACAGTCTGTAAAATACTGTTATGGATGTTCACAAATACTTGAATTTAATATACTGAGAATATAACCTCCATCCCCTAGAGTGAAGTCTGTAGCACTTTTTTTGTTGTCCTTCTCTTTGTATCTTGCCATATTATCTAATTATTTCTTTCTTATATGTGCCCAGTGAAGTAAATCATGTTAACTTGTCATAGTAATTTGTTAATTTTCATGGTAAAAAGCTATTTAAGTCATATTTCTGTTACATATAAAGGTAAAATTCCATTGTTAGACAAAAATTAACAAGATCTTTATATAGGTTTCTTTCCTTATATTTCCAATTGTAAAAAATAGTCATAATGAGTTTTAGTATTCTTAAAACAACATAAAGATGATAGTGTACCTCAAGTATATTTCACCTCTCTTAAAAAAATGCCTAGAGATTAGCATGCCATCTTATTATTATATTTATATATTATTACTACATATTTTCATATGACTATGTACTATATAATAACTATATGTTACATATTTGTATAGTTTTTGGAGGGGTGAGAAGAGAATTATATTCAGTTTACAAAAATCAAATTATAATTTCTTCTTTTAGCTGCTGAATGGGTTATGACTTTCCCTAAAATGATTTTTACTTTTGTACTAAATAAGTCTTTATATTTTTCTTAGTACATAAATAAATTTGAAAAATGAATAAAGACATGAATCTTCGTAACTTCTTACATTCCAATACAAGTCTATCTACCCTGATACTTGTGCTTCCTAAAACTCCATGAAATAAATATCCTACCTCAATGTAAGACTACCTTAAATTCTAAAAATCTCATTTGCCTTCTACTCCACAGATGTTACTATATCAACACTTTCTCTCATTTCTATTCTTTTAAATGTTTCATCGCTATTATATCTCTTAATTAACTTGTCCCTCTCTTAAGAAAACATCACAGACCATTCTTGTTCAAAAAGATGCTATTAAATTTGAATCTCTCTTCTGATCATTTTCCATCTGGTCATTGTTCCTCCTCCTTTTCTTTCTCTCTTTCTCCCTTCCTCCCTCCCTACTGCCCTTCTTCCTTTTACAGTTAAAATTACTTAAAAAGCAGTCTATATTCACTCCTTTTCCTCAAATTGGGCATGCTCATCATCCCAGTATATGTTTCTTATTCACATCACCCCAAACAGCCAAATCTTGTTAAAGTCTATTTTTTAAAAAAGCATACTAATTGTCCAATCAAATATTCATTCTTCAGCTCATCACTTACTTGACTCCTCTTTTGTACATGATACTGCTAACTCCAGTTCCCTTCTTAAATCTCTAGTTCCATGGCTTCTATTAAATTCCCCTTTCTTGCTGTCAAATAATTCTTTTTTCTGGCCCTCAATTCTTCCTTACCCTTCATCTCCTCTCATTCTTCATATACTCCCCCAAAGTATATGAATACTTCAGTTTTCACTAGTAATTATACATCTTTGGCCCCTGAATCAATAATACCAAAACATGTTTCTGTCAAATCCTATAAACCTGAATTTCCAAATATTCACCTTCAAAAACACCTCAAACTATGTATGTCAAAAGTTAAATTCATCAGTGTCCTACCCAAACCTACACCTGCCATCTCATGTGAAGGTACCACAATCACTCATTACCTAAACTGGAAATATGTACAATAATCTTGACTCCTCCCTCCTACTATCAATCATCAAGACCTACCAATTCCAATTCAATAATAGCTCTTCTGTTATTTCTTCCTTTCGATTGTACCCTACTATTGCCTAAGTTCATGTCCTCATTAAGTCTCTTCTTAATGTTTCACTTTCTCTCTTATTTCTCTTATACTCCATCCTTGCTACTTTCTTTCACAGTACCTTTAAATGAAATCCTAATCATGAAGGTTACACACACACCTCACTAAAAACCTAAGTTCTGACTCACGATCAAATCCAGTCCCTATTAGAGCCCCTCCTTGGGGCTCGTGGTGGCACAGGGGTTAAAGTCACAGCACTATGAAGCTATCTGCAGCCACTGCAGCACTAGTTCGATCCCTGGCCAGGGAAGTGACCCACATGGTGCAGCAGACCTCTCCTGTCTCACCTGCTGCTCGCCTCAGCAGTATACTTCAATCAGTCTGCCTGTTATGCTTCCCACTCTGTCTCTGGTAAATCCTCTCACCCCTGCCCCCCACACTTCTGGCCTACACCCCAGTTCTTGTATGCATAAATTTTTAAAAGTCTTAGAAAAAAACCTCCAGGTACAGCTTTATCTCTGAATACTCCCCACATCGGCTCTATAACCCTGCTTGAAGTTCCTGAGTGTATTATGAGCCCCTCTGCCCAGAATCTCCTTACTACCACTTTATCTGGCAAATTCCTACTCATACTTCAAGATTCAGTTCAAAACTCATCCCTATAAAGGGCGAGTTCACTCACTCTCTCCTTACTACACTACTATAACCTGATAACAGAAGTTCCCCTCCTTAGCAACAAAGTAGTGTTGGGCAGTTTGGGCGGGTAGAATGATGCCCAAAGAAAATTAATAGCCAACTATATTCAGGACCCCAGGAAACATTTTCCAGAGATGACAAACCCAGGGGAGAGTCAAGAAATGTCCAGAGGGAAGAAAGAAACCCCACAGCCCAACCTACAGGCCGGGCTAATAAAGCCATAGAAGGGCAAAAAGCTCCCTAATGGAAAGGCAGACAGCCCCACCCCAAAGGGCTGGGGGTGATAAAACTACACCCCAGGAGCAGAGCAGAAGGAAAAAGGCCTTACTCTGCTGAGACTAATAAACCAACACCCCAGGAATGCCTGAGCAATAAACCCCAGAAAAGGATGGAGTGAGCAGCCCCCTGTACCCCTATTTAATCCAAGACTGCCCCACCATTGGAGCAGTTGTTCCTCCAGGGACTGTGCCCACTTAGACCCTTCCCAGGTGTGCTGTCACTAAATAAACTTTACTTTGCTTTGTGTTAACGTGGTTTTGAATTCGTTTGCGGTCATAGTAAAGAAATGAGGAATCCCAAAACCTGGAAACAGTAGAACCTAAGACACTATTAATAAAATCAGAGAGTTCAACCTTGCACTCTCTGGAGGCATTTACACCAAAAGGAATGGTGACTCTATTCTTTAAAGATTTAAAACAAATTAAAGGCTACTTTTTTCACACTTAGTAATATACTGACATGGGGAATTTTTCCACAAAGGATACCAAAATTGTCTATAATAAAAATCTCTTACGGGCCTCCCTGTTGACACAGTGGGTTAAGCAACACACTATGAGGCAAACTGCAGCCACTGCAGCACGAGTTCAAGCCCTACCACCGGCGAGGGAGGGGACCCACATGGCGCGGCAGACCTCTCCTGCCTTGCCCACTGCTCCCCTCAGCAGTGTGTTGCAGTCAGCCTGCCTGTTCTGCTCCCCGCTCTGTCTCTGGTGAATCCTCTCACCTACCCCATACCTCTGGCCTGTACCCCAGTTCTTGTGTGCATAAGTAAATATTTTTTAAAAAAATTTTTTAAATCTCTTACAACATGTACTAGTCTTGGTTTTTTAAGGAGTGTATTTTAAATCTATTTTTAAGAAATCTATTTTTTAATCTACGTATTTTAAAATCTATTTTAAAAAAGAAACAAAATCTATGGAAGCACTAGCCCTATACTTGATAAAAAATGAGACAGGATAAGTGGTACTCCTTAACAGCCACAGTAACTTCACTTACCACCTGGCTCTCATTTTGACACTGAAAATTTGAACTAGCCTTGAACCTATGAAACCATGTGTGGCTTGAGGTAAATCTCACCAGAACTACTATCATCCTGTTTTGCCTTAAACTTCAACAAGAGGAAAAAGTCTAGTATTATCTTAGAAATGAGTGGGTACCATCACTAATGACATTCACTGGTAGAAAGTTGAAAAGACAACACTCTGCTTTGAAATATTTATTTTAGAAAGGGCACTCCACGGAGCACTCCACAGTAATGTTTCATTCATATGTCTATCTCCCCTACAGGACCCTGAGTTCCATGAGGTTTTACATCTGGAACAATACCTATAATTCCACAGAGAATGCATTATATAGTGATAAAGGGCCTAGAACACACCCAAAAATGTTTCAATGTTTAAACTTTTCCCAAAGACAAGCACAAGACAGTCTTAATTTGAAAATACATTCAAGTTCCTGTAGTGCAAATAATTTGTACTACAGCTAAAACGGTAAATGGAAAAAGAAGGAATCGGGGAAAGGGGGAGAGAGAGACTTAGAAGATTCAAGAAAATCTATAGTAGGAGAAGAGAAGTGTCTGGGAGTAATTTGTTATTTCCCTGGCTCTCCTCTAACCTCCTCTGGAAGCTAGGAGAAGGAAGATGATTAAACTGCAACAAGACCTGGCTCTGAAGGAAACTGGCGTTTCTGGCCCTCATCGCCAATTGAAGGGGGAGGGTGACAGCAGTCCCTAAGGGCTTTTAGAAAAAATTGCTTCCAGGTGGACATTTTTTATGGTACTGTGCAGCCTGGAGTCATTTTTTGCTTTCCTTCTTAACTACTGATGATTAAACCATAGACAATTAGGCTGCAACAATGGAAACAGTTAGATAGCTCCCAAACATCAAGGTTACATGCTCCAAATTACCAAGCTAACTCAAAAGAGAGAAAATATATAGTTGGCAAACTTTTGTTTTTAAGGGAGAAGGCAAGGTGGAGTCTGTTAAAGATTTGTATTTGGTGGAATATAAAAGTAGTCAAGAACTCCGTATCATAACAATAAACATCAGTCTCACACCAAGACTAAACATTGTAATACACAATAAAGGAGAGCTGAACAAAGGCTGAAGCTAACTGTCCAATTATTTAGGAAGTTTTCATTACTTTATTTTGAATTATGTTTTCTATAAAATGGTTATCATAGGGGCTATGCACAGAAATCCTGCCACATATCATATGGGACAGCTAAATTGATTTATACTAATCAAAGTTCTACAAAAAAGACTGAGACTGGCTGAGTCTATAAAATCAGCTCAAACACCCCCAGTGAGGGGCACAATTTATTTATAGTACCAACTCATAAGTAAATCATAAAAAAAATTAGAGGCCAATCATATGACCTTATTAAACTCCTCTATATTTCAGGTTCCACAACTGTAAATGCAGATCATAATAGCAACCACTTCGTGCAGTTGCTGTGCAAAGGTTAAATGGTATAATATAAGTAAAGCACTTAAAACAGCGCCTGGCACATGAAAGCATGCTATAAGTTAATCAGATATTTTATAATCAAACATGGTAAAACTATAAAAATAAGACACAGCTCCTATAACTTTGTTATCAGTATCTATTAAAACAGCCTATCAATAATGTTTTCGTAGTTTGGGCAGTCATATCATGCCACATGCTGAGCTTAAAGTCACACAAAATCTTTCAATTGGTTTTTATATACTCTATACTCATTCAGTTGATCATTCTGAATCTAAAACCTACTACCTATTACAATTAAAGGCCATTTTTCCAACTCCTTGAAATCTTTGACACAATGATGTCATCAACTTTTTCCACTTCCACATTTCTCTTTCTTAAATAAGATACATGAGTACTTTCACAAAAGAAAACTTATGACAGAGAGGCAGAAACCCAAGTAACTGTAGGATCTAAGAAAGGAGACCCTGGAAACACCAACACATGAAACTGAGATTTCCTGATTCCATTTTAAGGGGGAAGGATAAATCACAGAATTCAGTAGAAAGCTTGAAGAATGTTCAACCTTAAAAAAAAAAAAAAAACAGAAAATAGAAGAAGTCAGCATCCCCACTTCATTTAGCCAATATTCAGCCCCCCAACTGCGTCCAACTTGGAGAGAATTTGCTATGAGCCAGTTTTTAATGTCCCTCCCTTTTGAAGGCACAGTGGAAACAATTCCCCAGAACAAAGGAGTTGCGTCAGCAAGCTCTCTGCTCTTTCAAGTTGGAAGGACAGTTGATTCACACCATGTGTCAGAGAGAAACACCAGTAAGAACCAAGTGAGATAAATTTTAGGTCTCCTGAACTGTTTAATATGTTAATAAATCATCTTTACAGTAAATTATAAATAAAACGTTTTGTTTACCCTCCCTCTCAGCTGTTCGTTCCCTTGAAAAGAAAATTATTAGACAATCATGATTCCAAGGTCACATATGCTCCTAGGAGAAATCATTTTCAAATGTTTCTATCCAGAACCATGATCTGGATGATGACTCCCAAAACAGTGCCCTGACATATCACATTCAGCCTAGTTATTTAAATAATGACCATGGTCTTTGATTAAAACCTCACTAGGTTTATTAACTATCTTTACATCTTAGTGTCCACTCTACTCAATAGTTTTACTTCATACTTAGACCAAGAAATCAAATGTATGTTCAACTACAGAAATAATATTAAAGTTATTTTAAAACTCTGAAAGATAAAAACAAAATCTAAGAAACCTTGATGTATATGGATTTGGGGAAATAAAAAACTCAATTAAAAATATTTTAAAGATTTATTTATTTATGCTTACAAGAGTGGGGTACAGGCCAGAGTCCAGGGAGGTGAGAGGATTCACCAGAGACAGAGTAGGGAGCAGAACAGGTAGACCGACTGAAATACACTGCTGAGGGGAGCAGCAGCAGGCAATGCAGAAGAGGTCTCCTGCGCCTTGTGGGTTCCCTCCCTGGCCAGAGGCAGGGATCGAACTCGTGCTGCAGTGGCTGCTGTTTGCTTCATAGTGCATTGCTTAACCCACTGCACCACGAGGGAAGCCCCTGAATCAATTAAAATTTAACAGAAGAAATGATCCAAAACTCAAAACATAAAATAAAGACCGGGAACTTACAAGCTCAGACAGTTTTCTAAAAATAAAAGACATAAACAAATGGAATATGTACTAGTTCAGCCCTTCTGGAAAGCAGTGTGGAGACTAAAAATAGATTTGCTATATGACCCAACAACTACACTCCTAGGTAGAACACCAAACACTAAAACACACTCCCATGTTTATTACAACACTATTAACAATAGGCAAGCTATGAAAACAACCTAAGTGCCCCAAAACAGACGAATAAATCAAGAAAATGTGGTATGTGTACACAATGGAATACTACTCATGGGTCAAAAATGATAAACGCATGCCATTTGCAGCAGCCTGGATGGAGCTGAACAGAATTACATTAAACAAAATAAGCCAGAGGAAAAAGATAAATACTAGATGATATCACTTATACATGGAATACAGAGAAGCCATACAAAGGGTCAGACAAAAGTCAACATTAAAACCAACTCTTGAAAGCTGATCATAGGGGTAGAGGGAAGAGAAGAGTGGCAGGTAGAGAGCACAACGAACTCTGACAGTCCCACGTCCGTTCCATGACAGAACTATGACAGGACTACAGGTGCTTTCAAGGTCAGAGAGTACGGTGACCACACCTGAAAGGAGAAATTCTATACTGTCTGAAAATTAACAAGGATGTAAAACCATGGCATTTCATTAAAAATAATAGTAATAAAAATAAAGCCAAGCACTATTTTTAAAAGGAGGATTAGTGAAGACAAATCAGCAGGGAACACTAAGATTTCACCATGAAGAGGAAAATGAAAGGACATAAAATACAAAAGAATATAAGAAATATGAAACATACAGAACATAGTCAAAAGACCCAGCCCAGAAGCTCTCAAACTGTTCAACCTAAGGAGATTTTCATACTCAAAAAAAATTGAGGTCCCCAAGCGCCTTTGATATGGAGTTATATTATTGACATTTAACATATTAGAAAATAAAACTGGAAAAAAATTAAACATAATACATAAGCATACATTACATTAGCCATAAAAACAGTGATGCCATCACATGTTAGCCTGTCTCTGCGAAACTTCACTATTTTCTCCTGCAAGAAGGTGAAGGGAAAAGCAAATAACATCTTAGTGATATTATGAAAACAGTTTTGAACTTGAAGACTTCCCTGAAAAGGATCTAGTCTTTCTGTAATGGGAAGAAACAAAATTTTAAAACTTCATATTCAAGCATTTTTCTAAACTAATGAAGGACATCAATCCACAGTTACAAACCCTACAAATCTTAAACGGGTTTTAATATAAAGAAAACTAAATCCAATGACATCATAGTAAAACAAGAGGAATATACTAAAAATTGCCAGAGGGAAAGTCAAATCACCTTTAAAGGAATATGACTAAGAGCTGACCTTATAAGAGAAAAACATGCCATAAAACTGAATATCTTAAAAATGTTAAAAATAAACTACCCACCTAGAATCCTAAACTAGTAAAAGAAAATACCCTTTAAAAACTCAGACTATCATTGTAAAATGGTACATACATTATGGAAAATCTTGGCAGCTCCTCAAAAAATAAAATTAGCATATGATTCCAGCAATTTCATTTCTGGGTACATATACTCAAAAGCAAACTGGAAAGCAGAGGACACAAAGATATATTTACACAACTATGTTGATAACAGCATGATTCACAGGAGCTGAGAGAAGGAAGCAACCCAAGTATCCATCAACAAATGAACTGAAAAAACCATACTATACATCCAATACATACAACAGAATTATTTTTTTCTTTTTTTTATTTATTTTTTCCCTTTTTTTATTAAAATATTTTAAAATTTACATATACTTGCCATCAATTGTAATCCCCATGTATTCCCCATCACCATCTCACCAGTGCACCATCACCTCAGTCCCTCGTGCTCCCATCTTCCCTCAACCCTCCCCCTCCCCTCCCCACCAGGTGTCCCCAGTCTGCCCTTGTCTCCTCATTTTTGATTTCTGTGTCTTTGTTGCTGTTATTGTTATTATTGTTGTTCTTATTCCTTTCCTTGATCCTCCTTTGGTTCCCTTATGTTCCTCCTAAGGGAGGAACCATCTGGTATTTTTCTCTTGCCTTCTGACTTACTTCGCTGAGCATAATCCCCTCCAGAGCCATCCATGTTCCCATGAATGAGTCTAGTTTTTCATTTCTGATTGTTGCATAGTATTCCATCTACAACAGAATTATTATTCAAACTTAACAAGGAAGTAAACTCTGACACCTGCTATAATGTGGATGAACCTTGAAGATAGCATGCTAAGTGAAATGTCCATCATAAAAGGACAATAACGTATGATTTCACATACATGAAGTTCTTAGAATAGTCAGATTCATAGAGAAAGTAGAAAGGTGGCTGGCTGCCAGGAGCAGGAGGGGAGGAGAGAACAGGGAGTTACTGTCTAATGGGCCTAGAGTACTTTGGGAACCTGAGGGAGGTCCAGGAGATGGGTGAAGGTCATATTTGCAAAACAATGAGAACTTACTTAAGCCACTAAACTGTACACTTAAAAATGATTCAAATAGTAATTTTTATATTATTTTTTCACAATTACAAAACAATAAAGTTAAAATAAAGATATCTTTCATACAAACCAAAAAAACTTGAGATAATGTGTCAGGTGTAGGTTTGCACAAGAGAAAATAAAGTTCTGAAAATTATCTCAAAATGAAGCACAGAAATCTAGAAAGAGATGGAAATCAACCAAAATAGTAAATATAAATGAATTCTAACTCTATAAAATAATAAAGTCTATGAACACAAAATGACATGCAAAATTAAAATTCATGCGGCAAGAGCTTAAGAGGTAAGAAGTTAACAAAAATAAAGCAGTATCAAAGAAATGATCAAAGTATTAATTTATATTATATTCTAATAAGTCAAGGATGCATGTTGTAATCCCTAAAGTAATTCTTTAAGATATGAAAAAGAAAAAAGTCAAACAAGAACCAAAAAGGAGATCAATTACAGGAAAAATCCAGCAAACACCAGTGCCCACAGTAACAGGGAAGATACTCAAGAAAATAAAATGTGAACCAAAAATTTTAAGTTCATTCAAGTTATCCTTTTGGCATAAAGTCCACAAAGCAGGCATTCTTAATATAAGATAACTCAAAAAATTACTGTCCATATATGTCCTTAAAGCAACGACTAGAAAAGGAACACCAACTAAACTAGACAGCAGGAGAGTCTTCAGTAAAAAAAAAAAAGACTGGCAGGGTCTCCCTGGTGGCACAAGGGGTTGAGCGCCACACTAGTGGAGCTTTTGCAGCCACTGCAGTGAGTTCGATCCCCGGCCAGGGAGGGCACCCACATGGCCCAGCAGACCTCTCTTGCCTCACCGGCTGCTCCCCTCAGCAGTGTATTTCAGTCGATCTGCCAGTTTTGCTCCCCACTTTGTCTTTGGTGAATCCTCTCACCCACCCCACACCTCTGGCCTGTACCCCAGCTCTTGTATGCATAAATAAATAAATCTTTAAAACAAAACAAACAAACAAAAAAGACTGGCAGTGACGAGCAAACAAATTTAACTGCAAATCTAAGTCAAAAACAAAATCAGATTAAATGACAAAATATGGCGTATAAACACACACTAAATCATACAACTAACAGAAATAAGAAAGAAAAGGTAGAAAGAAGAATAACCTGATAATTGGGAGTCCAAGTCAAGCAAATCACGTACAAATTTATAATGCCTAATCTAAAAGTCCTGAAGCAGAAATGTTTCCTAATTCAGAATTTTGCTGTACTTAAAAACAAATATAGGGCATAATTTATACATTACACAACATCTCTCGTGAAGTCTTTGTAAGAATTCTCTAATCAACTACATCAGTATGTCTACAGCAAAATGTAGGCATAGTCCCACAAATGGCAAGTATAAAGACCATCACTGTATTATGCAAGGTTTTGATGCCAAATGAATTCAGGCAGGTTTTGGCAGCAAATGGTTTCAGAGATTTTAGGATTTTCAAAATGCAAATGAGAGTTTACGGGCTAAACAGAATCCCTAGTATATTACAACTGTAAAGCAAAATATTAAAACAATATTATTATTATTGACTAATATTTAGCGATAAGGGAAAAGAGACAGGGGAAGGGTATACAATAAGTTTTATTATTGCTGTTGGATGAGGAACAAATAAAAATAAAAGAGGGGGGGAAAAGTGAGGATTGAGGTTACAAGGGAACCATATGAACCAAAATTGCTTGTGGTTCATATTCAAAGACAAAAAGAAACTATAATATATGGCTTCATAATAATTTCCTCCTACCCAAACACACACACACACACACTCCAACATTTAAAAATTTTATTTTTACATTATGACTACCGGCTCTGAATTCTGAAATTGTAGAGTGAACTGCTGATGAGAATAAATGCCACTAGGGGGCAGCAGAACACAAAGAGGGCTGTGAAAGCTATGGAAATCGCGATACTGAGCTAGTGTATCAACTACTAAAAGCATTTCAAGTCATCTACAAGCACGGTAAAACACTCACCAATTAATCTGTAAAATTAATGCTAAGAGACTCATTATATTACTTCACATTTTTTCATTTTATTTTGAAATAGCTTTACATTCCACAAAGAATGTAAAGAATGCATAGAATGTAAAGAATGCATAGAACTTTCTACTCTATACAGAATTCACCAATTTGTAGTATATTTGCCACATTTACTCCTACTTTATACATATATGTATATGTATGTTTATTTTTCTAAACCATTTGAAGTGGACATACATTATGCCCTTAAACTTCAGTGTATATTTCCTCATTTCCCTCACTATGGTAGTACCTGTTACAGTATATTAATACAGCCATAACCTAATGCACAGTCCACATTTCACTTTTGTCAACTGACCCAACAATGTTCCTTAGAGCATTTTCACTTCCTCATGGAGAGTATCCTGTTCAGGGTCAAGTATTACATTCAGTTGTCACATCTCTTTTGCTTACTTTCATCTAAACTAGCGAACTTTTTAGACATAGAACCCCTTCACGCTATTAAAAATTGAGGACTCAAGAACTTTTGCTTCTATGGAATGTGTGTGTGTGTGAGTGTACGTGTGTGTTTTAAGAGCTAAAGGAAACCATCAGAACAATGTCCCACCAAATAGAGAAGCCCAATAAAGAAATTAAAACTACAAAGAAGAACCAAATAGAAATGCTGGCATTGAAAGTATAACAGTTGAAATAAAAAATCACTACAGGAGTATAAAAGATCTCTAACAGGATGGGGTTTGGAGAGCTGAGTTGGCAAACGTCTCCAAGAGAAGGGAAGTGGTGGCATGCCTAGAAGGAGCATGGAAGATCCACACACCAAGTCACAGAGCCATGATTAAGGTACTGTAAGGGACAAAACCAGGCCTTTCACTTGCCAACCTAAAACCACAAGAATGTCTTTTCACAAAGGAGTTTATTCCAGGTGGTCACCAAGGAAGTCCGTGGGATTGGCACCCTAAAAATCAGCTCCCTAGTGATGAGAGCGCTGTGATTATGTAAAGGGTGGGAGGAAACTGAGGGGTTGTAGGATGTGAAGAAAGTGGGGTACTCCCCGTTTCCAGGTCTGAGGAGGTGCCTGGCAGTGTAGGCATCATCAGTCAAGGTGTTTGGCTTTCTCTGCAGGGAGTGTTTCTTTGGGGTTATCAGCTGATAACACTCAGCAGATGTGTGTTTTTGATGCTACTATCAACCTCAAAGGAGCACAGAGAATTTTTGTTAGGGTTCTAACACAATTTTCCATATTTCCGGGAATGCAGCTGGAGACAAATGCATTAGGTACAAGTTAAAAGATAAATCCCAAGGAGGGGGTAAGGGGAAAAAAGAACAAAGGACCGTTAGAGTTTAATTCCACTCACTCCTAATTTTCAGTCTAGGAGAGTTTTTGCTACAAAGGAGGGAATCTGGTTACATTAGAAGTATAATGACACAGAATCCTACACTCACCAATTTTTCTGTCTGCCTATTAAAAAATCATGTATGCCATCTATATCCACATAGAAAATAGAAATATACATCTTCTAACTTACTACCCCTATACAAAATATACATATTATAAATATACATTATTCTATAAACACAAAAACAATTGCATATGCATGACAGAAAACATTTTCTAAAAATGTAAAACACATGGCCAATAGGTCAGTGCAAGAGCCCCATGTTAGAATCTTACCTAACACCAGCTTCACCCTATGTCTCCAGATACTTGCTCATAGTGAGCCAATAAATTAAACTCTTTTGCCTAAGTTAGTGGATGCTGCATTCCTCTCACTTGCAACCAATGTAAAGCTGTATATTATTCTCAATTCAGAAAAGGTAAAAACCATTTCCATACTGTTTAGTTCTCTTTTTAAAAATCTATATACAGTTTATATTAAAATATAATTTTAATATAATATAAATAAAATATAATTAAAATATAATATAAATTTCACAAGAAAAAGAAGAATTAATAGCTGAATGAATAAAGGTATGCCTGATATTCCAAATCTGCAAATGTCCCTATGCCAATAAAAAGCAAAACAAGTTTTTTAAAAATTCATTCTTTCTCTAAAGCAAAATAGGATTAGAAGAACAAGTTCCTCCGTTTCTTTATAATTTACCTTGATCATAGTGATATTTTCTGAAGCATTTTTTATTGGTGTTTCTGTGCCGCACCCCTTGCATATCTTCAGAAGCACATACGAAACTGCCTTAGGAAACCTCCGGGATTCAGTCCCCTAAAACACTATGTCTTAACCTGAGGTTGCTGTTACACAATCTGAGCTGCAGTCCTGTAACCTGGCAAGCTGACAAAGGTTTCCCTTGATATCCAGCAGATTAAGTAATAGGAGATGGGGTGAAACCTCATTCTAAAGTGATTGTTTTTCACTTTAAAATGCTACATTAGGCCATCTGACACCACATTTCATTGAGTTGATGGCAGTATTTGATGTGTTTGCTTTATCTGAAAAAAAGAGGAAATGAACAAGGAAGTAAATCTGGGCCCAGCTATCACCACTCCCTCTTACCATGAGGTTGTCCCCAAGGTGTAACAACTCAAGTTACAGAAAATGTGAGGTTGCTATAAAGCAATGAACAGGACAAAAAAAAACTAAATTATTGCAACTTATTTAATTAAAAACAAACAGCTCCATTTTTAAATCATAGTGGGATTTTCTGTAACTTTTGCTTTGCTTTATGGAATCCTGACTCAACTACTATTCCCGGACCTTCTATAACTATGGGCAGATTATTTATCTTTTCAGTGCTAAGCTCCTGCCATTCTCAGTTCTGTCCTATGGGGGGAAAAAATCCCATGTCCTGAGGATTCCATACTGAAGACACCAAATAAAACCTAACAGCTGAGCTCACCACTCAAGCACTTTCACATCACCCTGACATTCCTGTCCATCGTTTCTTCACACTCCTCCTCTCTAAAAGGTTTCCTCCTCTTCAAACAAACTCAGTTTTTTTTCCCTGTAAACAGCCTATCAGGATGGGCTGGATTATGCTACCATAACAAACAATCCCAAATGTCTGTGGTTTAAAAATAACACAATTTAATGAAGTCTTGCTGATGATGGTAATGTCCACTGTGGGTCAGCAGGAGGCTCTGCTGCACTGTGTCCTCACTCCAAGAATCAGCCAACACCTAGAACGGCTGTCAGAAAGATTTTTCTGTGAATGGCCAGTGAATATCTCCAACTCTGTGTGACATATGGTCTCTGTCACAAATATTCAACTTTGCTGTTGTAGTGCAAAAGCAGCTATAGACAATACATAAACAAGTGAATATGGCTATATTCCAATAAAACTTTATTTATAAATGCAGACAGCAGACAATATTAGCCCACATGCCAATCAGAGTACCACAGGTCACTGTGGCAGCAGAAAAGAAAGTACAGTGAAGGCACAGACTCTTACAGTTTCTACTTGGAAATGGTTCATGTCACACAATATTTACATATGATTGATCAAAGCAACTCACATGGCCACTTCTAACTTTGAAGGGGCAAGAACATGCAATCAGAATATGTGCCTGGGAGGAAAAAGAGAAATAGTGGGCAGATAATCCCAATGAATACCACAAAGAATATTCTGTCACATGTTTCTGCCTATTGGAACGCCCATCTCTCCTACCTACAAATCCTAGCCCTAAGATTCAGTTTAAATGTCATATTCTCCAGAAGCACTCCCTGAATCTCCAAAGCCTTTCATGGCCCTCTTGTTTAACTTTTTTTATATCAAGCATGTTCTACATTAACAATTTTGATCTCCTGGGGACATGTCTTATGTATCTTCCTATATTCCATAGGACACAGCACTACGCATTAAGAAGGTGTTCAATAAATGCTTGTAAGATAAATGAAAATATCACTGGTTTCTTTGATGTTTGTTAGTTTAAAAAATTAAAATGGCACATAGAGATACAAACAATATAACTCTAAATGAAACTGAAAATGGGAAAACAATCAGCACAAAACCACAGTGAAGATGACATGCAATATGCACGTCAAAAAACCAGAAATCATATAGCCTAAATACCTGAGTTTAGTAGTTGACTACATTCGTAACGTTACCCTACCATTCTTTACTGAAGGTGAGTCGCTAAGTATTCTAATCTCCAAAGGAAAGAAAACAACCACAGTATCAAGATAAACAGCTGTTTAGGATAGGCATGAAATTAAATAAGATGACTTTAGATGAACGTTTAGCTTTTTTAACAAATAAACAAGATTTTTTTAATAAAATATTTATCAGCTTTAATGAATTAGTCATAATCATGAATTATTACCTAAAATCTGTATATTTTAAAGTTCTGCACATATGAGTTCTCTAAGCAAAATATAGTAAGTTCTTAACCATTTAGTATATGTTAGTATACTCTGGGTAAGTCAAAATGATATTTGTTTCTGCTTACAATTTACTTTCTTTTTTTAAAGCAAGATTTATGTAAAACCAGGCATCAACAAATGTTTTTTTCTAAACACTGGAGTAGTGTGCATAAGATGATGAAAGAATAATAGTAATCAATAGCAATTTAAGGCTATTAATGACATCTGCATCAAGCCTGGATATCAAAAGAATAAACAGAAATTAAAAGACAGTCTGTGACCTTGTAGTTGAGGAAATAAGACATACATGTGTGAAATGATACCAAGTACTAAGACTATACAATAATTCAAACACTTTTTGAGCACTTATATTCCAGACACTATATTTGACACTGAAGATAAGGCAATAATGAATTCCTTGATTTCAAGAAACTCACAAACTATCAGAGACTGACACAGACAATTATAATACAATATAATGAACAGTCTGATAGACGTTTTTATAAAGTGCTATAGGAACTAGGGTAAGAAAATAACTTTCTGCTTCTACAGAGATGTGATTTCATTGTAAAAGTCATTTGCACTGTTAAGGTATGCTACAGCTTGACTATGAAGAGCCCTGGGTAGGCAAAAAGAACCAGCAATGATCCAGTCTGGATTTTAGAGCAAGTTTATGGAAATGGGGTGGAAAACAGACTGACCAACAGACTAAGCACACTGCTAGTACGTGTCTGTCTTGTTTACTGCTGATACACTCGAAGCGGAACACAGAATCTCACATACAGTGGACCTTGTAAAGTATGTATTTGTTAAAAATAAATGAAATGGAGACACTAGAAAGGAAACTGTTGTCCAAGTAAAACTAGATCTGAATTAGGCCAATAACAGTGGGAAGAAGGCATGACATACACTGAATTAAGTTTTTAATTGAGTGCTAAGTTTAATAGTTTATGAGCAATAAGAACTTTAAGAAAACAGCCATTGAGACAGAAGAAACAATCTGATCACAAAGAAATTTCACAATGAACTCTTAAGTCCAAATGACTCCCTGACAACCTTAAATATATTATATCTACTAGAAACTACTAGTGACTGTGAATTCACCTCAAAAGAGCTTCAAAAAGCATGTGTCTCAATATCTGGGATTCTTTTTTTTTTTTCCCCTGATTTTCCATGAAATACTTTTAAGAAAAATTTTAAGATTATAATTTATTTTTAACTATGACATAAGTTTCAAAAAGGTTCTTCTAGTTAAGACTAGAAAGAGATTATGGTCTAATTTCTGAAGCACTGCTTAAATGCAAAAGCCTTAAGAACACCCAAAAAAATCCATTTAAGTAAGATAAAAATAAAAGAGTTGGTTTTAAAACTTGATAATCACATTTTTCCTATTCAAGCATGACCTGAAAAACAGAATTTATAAAAAGAATGAGATAATAACTACATTAACAAGGTTGTTCTGATGCACACAATTGTTTTTGCTATGGCACAGTAAAGAGCAAAGACTACAGTGCCTAGGCCAAACTCCAGTTCTTTTGCCTAGCTGAGACCTCTGCATTATTCAATCTCTCTGAGTTTGTCTCATCTACTTCACAGGGCTGTTGTGAGCATTAAATGAGTTAATCACATAAAACTGCTTAGAATAGGGCCTACCACAAAGTAACAGTAAACGTTAACTGCTATTACTATTGAAATACCTAGAACAAACAAAGGTGTTAGGGTGAATGTGAAGACTAACCATTTAGGCTGTGCCTGAACCTAACAAACTACCTCACATCAACATTTCAATTAGCAACATTCTGGAATTAAAAATTTCTAACAACATATTTCCTACAGGAATATCAAGAATCTCCACTTCTAGAACTACCATTATGAGAACCCCGAGCAAGTTATGATTCCATTCTTTTCTGGCATTTTCTCCTAGGTCTTCATGACAGCTTTTGCTCTGGGATCCTGGGGTGAGTCACAACCTTTCCATGGAATTCCTGATTTAGACTCTTCCATGGGCAGTGTGTGGATTCTGGGTGTGGTACCATATTGGCCCATTTCTTCTGAGTCTGCTGATGTGGTGGAGTTTGGCCTATTAAGCAGTTTTACCTTATAATTTTCTACTGTTTCTTTTACTAGGATGAGCAAAAACATAAAACATAACTATAAACTCCACACTTGGAACTATCAAACTCTCAGAAATCTCAAAGGAACTAAGACTTTCATAAACTGTCTTCTAAGAAGCAAGTAAGAAGTCCCGCCCAGACTCCCAATCATCTGAGACTCAACACATCCTGCTGAAAAATGTTAAAAGCACTATTTTTCACATGAGCTCCCTAATTCAAAAGTACCTGAAGTACTGCCATCACAGTGACATGAAAATAACAGTTTTGTTCGTTTAATTCAAAAATACTCCTCCTCTGCTTACTACTTGATGTAACTTTGTGTAAGTTTACTTACTGAACTTCATTTGTGGGCCCAAACAGTTCCATAAAAACCTGTGTTTCAGTTTATTCTGATCTCCTAAAATTTTAATGGTAAATGTGCTAAACATACTTTTCATATCTTCTTTCTTAAGTAATATAGGAGGCAAGACAGAAGTAGTTTATTTTAACCCAAAGCTGCTCAGTAGAAAACAAATTAAGAGTCTAGAAAATTAGACTAAAGGATTATAATTTTCACTAACAATCTGGAGCTAGAAATACAAAACTTGATACCACTATAATCTCTCTGGGTAAATTTTTTTTAAAGCCACTTAAATTTATCTTTATACTTAAATTGAAAATAATATTAATCATACTTTCTGAATTGAAAATAGTCCTATTTAAAACCAAAGGCTATATAAATGCTTATTAACAAATAATAATGATGAGAGAACAAATACAGCTGGGAAGGAGTGAATACCCAAAGGATATATATCTTTAATAGCTAGCGGATAAGCAACCTGTGATGAAGTCATCTCTTTAATCCTTGGAGTATACTGTAAATCTGATTGCAAACTACCAAATCTCACTTCACCACAGTAAACATCGAAGGCGATGAACACACAATAAGTCCATATTAGATGTATTTCAGCAACCAATCCTGTAAGGTTTTGCCTATACTCTTGAACTCACTAAATTTTACATATCCAATGATTTCCCCAAATCCCAGGTACAGTACTTCAGATTGGATAGTGTTAAATTAGAATTAATTCTGTAGGTTCAGAATAAACTAAATTACTTCAGCCAGATTCTGCTGTGTAGCTATTAAAAATAGAGTTCCTTCCCGAAAATGGATATAATCTAAAGTTCCTCTATAATCTAAATTTTCTCACGACATATCTCAGTTAAATACTTCTGAGAGCATTTACATGTACACTGAATACAACTAACAACAACTGTTCCGCAACTTTTAAGTCAAATTTAATCATCAATAACAACAGAGTGGGAAAAAAATTTAATTCAAAACCTAGCTCAACCAGTTATACAATTCTGGGAAACTCACTGATCTGACACAGAATGGTGAGAATGACACCTAAGCCACAAGATACACATAAATATTGTTATTCTAACCAAAACTAGTCACACGGTTATTTTGAAGATTAAATAAATATGCTAAAGTAGCAAAGCACAAACTACCAGCAGCAATCAAATGTTACTTTCCTTGTCTTTATTATTTCTACAAATATATTTTAACATATTTTCTTATTTCAATTTCATCTACTTTTTTGTGTGAAATTTATCCACCCCGCCAAGTCTATAGAGTAACTGCTTCACGTCATGATGAGAGACAACAGAAAGAGAATGCTGCCATTTAATTAGTGTTGAGGATCAGACACTGAGCTAGCTGCTTCATCCTTACAACTTTCATAAAGTACCATCCTATCTCAGTAAACAGCCAAAGAAACTGAGGCTAAGAGGTTAGATCATTTGCCCAAATCACTTGGATACTGGAATCACTGTTACTATTATACTACCAAATATCCCTCCCCACTCACAACCTCATTCTTCTCCCCAGAAGTCACCATTACCCTGAATTTGTAATAATCATTTCCTCCTCTTCTTAATACTTTCCATAAATGTATGCATCTGTAAACAATAGTGGTTAGTTTTACTCATTCTTGAATTATGCAAAGGGAATAGAAAACTGTATTCTTTGCCTGTCCTGTGTCTTTCAATATTGTGTAAACAGTGAGATGAGTCCATATCGTTCTATGATTCATCCATTTTCGTCATTGCATAATAGTCTACCATATGAATATACAGTAACTTATTTATTTATCCCATTGTTCTCAAACATCTGAACTGTTGCCATGTTTTAGCTATTATGTACATTGGCATGGGAGCCATTTTCTTCACATGTAACGTGATGTAAATACATAAGAATTTATTTAGGGCAGTGACCTTCAAACTGACACAGACCTACAAAAGGCACACAAACAGTTTCAAACCATAAGTGGACAAACAGCTTCTCAAGAATCCAGTTTTAGAATGTTAATGTCTGTATACACGCTTTCCTATAACTGATCTGCCTAAGAACGTGCTGCATTTATAATACAGTGAATTTAGAAAACAATAGCATCAAATATTATAAATATACACTGGTTCCAAACATAAGACTGAGGAAGATGAAATGCTTAGTATTGAGGGAAAGGGAGAATTGAAACTAAAATAATGTGATAAATTTCATCATAACTAGAGTAAGGAAAACAGATGACAGACATTTGAAGTGGGCCTTGAAGAGCGGGGGTATGAATGTCAGGTGGAAAATGGTTGACAGGACAACCCTTGCAAACAGGTCAAAGAGGTGTAAGAAGTCATTAAGTAAAGTTTCAGGGAAAACTATTAAAAGAGGATAATTCAAAAGAGATCAGCCCCTTTTGCCAGCTGGAAGATTTGCACTAGAAAGAAGAGGATATATAAGTATATTTGCACCTCATTTAATAAATATTAACTGCATAGAAAAGTTGGTAGACTGTAAGACATATTAATAATATGAAAGAGGAGGAAAAGCTTAGGAAACTTAGCCTCAGTCTTTCCACTAGAGTCATAGCACACCAGTAGGAGTTGCTCTAAATATCTTTATAGAAGAGAAATAGGAGTTATCGTTTGGTTTAAAACAAAAACAAATATTCCTTGGTATCAGGAACATAGAGATATGAATACAAATGTATGGACAACCAATTGCCCTCACACTAGTAACTACCATGGTTCTCACTGTATTTATTAATGTCAAATACAGAAAGAAATCAGGCCATGTGCTATATAGAGCTGCCTGAGTTAACAGCAGCTCAGTTTTGACCACATACCAATAATCTGCCACTTGACTCTGGACTTGGAGCTCAAATTTGAAACCACTGTCTGTGGCATCTTAAATATGTTCAGCATGACTCTCCAAACTGCCAGTCACATGGACAAATCTCAACACAACTCAGTATCTGCTGATAACTCCTCTTTTTGAAGTGACCCTCCCTCCAGAGTTCCCCAGAGTGAATGTCAAACAATCCTAAACGTAATTTTCAAATGTAGTGAGTATCACCAAGATATTTCAGTGATATGTGGAGCAACAAGGAGAAAAAGAAGTTTATTCATATCAAGTCTGCCAATACTCAAAAACACTTTAATTAGTTGCTGCCACTTTATAAAATTCTATTTCCTCTGCTCACTTCGTAGAAAAGTGACATTATGACCTAATCAGAAGCATATAAATGAATCAGTGACTGTTACCTGAAAAATGACCAAGGAAACAGAGTATCTACCATGGCTCATTCACTATACTGGGTGGTAGAAAAAGGGAATTTTATAACCTATTGGGGAAACAAACGTGAACAACTAAACATGATGAGCTATTTTCTATCACAGAAATATAAAACATATGACATGTAAATAAAAAAGAAATTGAAGTTTTTCATGTGAAGTATAATTTTTTTCCACCACATCCCTTATGCCCCTTTAGCCCTTACTCCCACCCCCACTCTCTGAAACTCAGAAGCTTCACTTCATTTATTAATACACAAAGGTTGTCAAGTATTTTTGCTTTGTCAAATCATCCACTATGTAAACACCCACTGTTTGTCATTCTGACTTGCTTTACAACACATAATTCCCTTAAATTTCTTCCACTTTGCTATAAACAGCAACATTTCATCTTTCTTTAGGGCTGAACAGTATTTCATGGAGTGGATATACCACACCTTCTTAATCTAATCTTCTATCAGTTGGCACTTAGGTTGTTTCTATGTCTTAGTTACATTAATGCCACATAAACACTGTATAGAGTTATAATTTTTTTAAACTGATGGTTCTTTTGGATATATACCCCAGAGTGCTGGGCCACACAATAGTTCCATTTTTAGCTTTTTAAAGAAAATCCGCCTTACTTTCAAAAGTGGCTGCACCCATTTATATTCTCACCAACAGTGTAACAGGAACAGTTCCTCTTTCTTCTTTATTAAAAGTGATAATGAACATTTTTCCATGTGTCTACTGGTCTTCTGGATATTCTCTTTGGGGAAAAGTCTGTGTAGATCTGCTGCCCATTTATTAACTAGGTTTTGATGTTGTTGTTATTGTTGAACATTCTTCAATAGTATTACTCAAACCCATCAGTAGTGTAATGTGTGAGTACTTTCTCCCATTTCATAGGTTGTCTTTTTAATCTACTTATATATCTTTCACTGTATAAAAAGCTTCTTAATGAGAGGTAATTTCAATTGTTCATTTTTGCTTGTATTCCCCTTAGTGTAAGGGTCAAGTCTCAAAAAAATCTTTACCATTGGATGTCAAAAATGTATCACCAAAGTTTCCTTCTATATATTTTGTGTCGTAGGTCTTATAGCTAAGACTTTTGATCCATTTTTAATTTATTTCGTGCATGGAGTTAGGGAGTGATCCCACTTCATCCTTTTACAAGTGACCATCCAGTTTTCCCAGCATCTCCTGTTAAAGAGGTTCTCATTATATGATTATAGCTCCTGTGTTATGATATTATTGATCTATGTGAATTTTTTATGGGCTTTCAATTGTATTCCATTGCTCCATATGTCTATTTTCATCTCAACAATTCAAGAACTACGACCATTTTATTCATCTTTCTACCCTGAACATAAATTAGACACCTAATAATTATCTGTTTAAATTCCTTGGATTCTGACCTCAGAATTGAGATTACCACAGGAGGAGTGGGAGAAAGCAAAGGACAAAGGAGTCCAAAGGACTGTTGTGGAGAATCACTGACACTTTGGTGTAGGAGTGATATGATAACACACATTTGAAGAGATGTGAACCCATATTCCTAAAATGATAATAGTGTTATAAACCAATGTTACCTCAATTTAAAAACATATAAATAATTGTTCATTTAACAAATGAATCTCTCCCTTCACCCTCACCTTCCTTTCCCTTCACCATGCATCTGCCCAGGTTCCTGACCCAAAAAATCTTCCTATACAATAAATTTTGATACCACCAGTGCACACAGGTCCTCTAGCTGACAGAACCTATATGCTACTCTGTATAGTTAAGATTTGGAAAAAGAAATCTCCCAAGCATCCCCACTGGTCTCTATTGCCACAGGGGACAACTAGTTCAATTTGCAACCAGCAGCAATTTCACTTAGACCACAGGAGGAGAGCACCCAAGAAAGAGGAGATAATTTATCAAGAGGGAATAAAGTTATATCACAAATTCCCAAAAGAGCATAGTTAATGCTGTACAAATGTACCTCAGATTATAGTACTTCTCAAGAGGAGAGGTTCAAAGTAGATAAATTAAGCTTCTGGGAGGACTTCTAGTTGAGGGAGGGGACTTTAGTTACAAAGAACAGAAGAAGTGAAGTCAGAGTTAAAGGAATAGCTTCTTCTGAAACCCCAAAACTGGAACCATCATGTTTGGGGCCATTTTCTTTCGTTCACCCCTTTCCATACTAACCAAGCAGCATTCGTCTGGTTCTCTTTCTCAGCTAGGGTGGTTTATTAAAGGGACAAGAGAAGAGCTGTTTACAAAATATTTCTCAGTTTCTTGCTGTTCCACTCCCTGTTCTTGACAAAAATGCCCCCCCCACACCTTTTCTTCAGTCTCTTCAGAAAAGGAAGATACTCCAGCTACACATAAAAGTCGTCCCATTACTTTTCAGTTCAATGTAGAAAAAATGCTAATGAAAACAAGAAAAGGTTTTTATATTAGAAGACTATAAAAGAATAAGGATGCATTGATCTAAAATTTGGATCTTGCATAAGAGAAGTGACTAAGTGGATATATATTGGAGGGGAAAGACTAAAGTAAAAAACACAAATTTAAGGACTATCATAAAATCATTCTAACACAGCATCTTTATGAAAAATTATAAACTCAAAGCCATACAACATAATGCCAGAATAATATACTTTGCCAATAGCCAAAGTTGAGAAAAATTACCAGATTTAAGTTATAGAATTTAAAAACTCACTCTCCAACCAACCCAAACTTTATGATCTCAATCTACTTCAACTCTCTAGGCCTCAGTTTACTGTCTAACATGAAGTGGAGAGTTTGAAATAAGCTTCAAGGATACTACAGTCCACCCTTATCTTGAATACCTACTCTCTGAATAGAGCTCTTAAAACTATCATCTCACCCCTTTTGTCTGTGGATCAGACCATCAGGATGACAGACTACATCGCCTACCTGAGCATTTATACTGTCTAGCAAAATTAAGGCAAACTCCACTTCACCACTTCATTCTTCCTTAATGAACTAAACAGATAACAACATAGAAGGTGGGGGAGCAGATTTATTATACTAGTCTCTCTACTTCCATGCATGTTTGAAAATTTCCATAATGGAAAATTTATTACCTAGAAAATGCCAGAAAAAAATCTTAATATATTCTGTATATTGAAAATTTTTTAAAAATGTTTAATTATAAGTAACATATTATTTCTACATTGGATTTTAATAATGTGTGTTCCCATCTCAGTATTCAGTTCACCTAGAAGTAAATGTTAATTTTACTGAAATACAAACTGAATCAAGTGATAAATCACAAAGAATAAATTTACCACAAATTAAACCCATATATTTTTGAATATTAAACTGAATCGAAATATCTGCCAAAACAGCATTTCATTTGATCAAGTTCTAGATTAAATGAATCTTCACCAGGCACCTATTATCCAGCTTCAGTAATTATGAGCATATGGATTATTCTGTTTCATCCCTCCCCCATTCCCAACAGGAAAAAAACTATTCACAAAAAGATGACACAACTATTTTAATTCCCATATTTCTAAAACTTTGTAAAGTTGTTTTCCTTGGAAAGAAAAACATTTGACATTATGGAAAATTTACTAAAATTTTTTTTTTTCCAATTAAGAATCTGAGTATGCTGCCAAAGAAATTCCCAAGAAACTATGTTCTCCTAGTTTTATCTTTGTATCCCTTGGGATTCACATATAGTACTTGACATAGTGAATATTTAAGAAATTTTTATAGACAGGACAATTAAATTAAAAAGGGACACCTATAAAGACAATAAATGTAAATTTAGTCTTTTCCACCCCAAAATATTTACCTGTTGAAAAAATAAACATAAAAGATCAGAATCCTAACTCTAAAGATCTAAGCAAAAAATTATATCTGATTTTTATAATTCTTTTTTTCATAAAGATTTATTTATTTATGTATACAAGAACCGTGGTACAGGCCAGAGGTGCAGGGGATGAGAGGATCCACCAGAAACAGCAGGGAACAGAACAAGCAGATGGACTGAAATACACTGATGAGGGGAGCAGCGGGCAAAGCAGGAGAGGTCTGCTGTGCCATGTGGGTCCCCTCCCTGACCAGCGTGGCAGGGATCAAACTCATGCTGCAGTGGCTGCATTTTGCTTACTGGTGTGGTGCTTAACCCACTGCGCCACCAGGGAGACCCTGAATTTTATAATTCTTAAGCTTTATCATGAACTAACCTTACCTAATTTCAAATTGGAAAAGTATCTGAAAATTGATTTTTTTTTAAATTAAACTCAGATCTGTACTTAAAACAGTGACATGCTAAGTATTATAATCACAGATCAAAACATAACCAAACTGCTAAAAACCACACATTCATAAGACACCAAACAAAGCAGGTTAAAAATTTCAGGAAAATAGTAGATTTATAGTGATCACACTGTTTAGATTTTCTCATTTTTCCTTTTTTACATATTCAATTTTCAATAACCATAATCAATTAAAATATTTCAGCAAATAGTAACTAAATAAAACAGTCCCTCTGATACATATTTTTGTCTTCAGTTTTAAAAATTAGTCACAAAAGCCAGAGAACACAGGCCAAAGCAACATCATAACATTCAGGAAAATATGTATGATGATGGATTGTATAATGTACAGTTAGTTACAAAGTTCATTAACAGCTCAATAACATAAAAACCTGTGTAACCAGGTAACAAGAAAAAAGCTGACAGTAACATAAGATAAAAATAACAATGAATTTACTTCCAGGTATTATTTAATGTGGCCATTTGGCATGAAGTTCAGTACCATATGATATGTATTCTAAATTAAGGTTAAAAATTGTGTTTTAATGTTCAAGTGAACACATTTAATGCCCAAATGAAAAATCCTTTTTTGAAATGTTTAAAGAATAAGTTTTTCTTTTTGAAAACTAGAACAAGCAAAACAAAACAGCTTATTCTAACACAGAAGATAATTATTGTTTAGGTTCCTTACTACACTGTCAAGAAGACATTAAAAGATTATAAATATATTGGGCCTCCCTGGTGGCACAGTGGGTTAAGCAATGCACTATGGAGCAAACCGCAGCCACTGCAGCACAAGTTCGATCCCTGCTGCCAGCCAGGGAGGGGACCCACATGGCGCAGCAGACCTCTCCTGCTGTGCCCGCTGCTCCCCTCAGCAGTGTACTTCAGTTGATCTGCCTGTTCTGCTCCCCGCTCTCTGTGGTGACTACTCTCACCCCCCACACACACACCTCTGGCCTGTATCCCAGTGCTTGTATGCATAAATAAATAAATCTTTAAAAAAAAAGATTATAAATATAACCAATAAAAACGTGAAAGGAGTTTATGAAAAAAATTATTTTTAAAATCAAAATTTACAAATGCATTTTTAAGTATCTGTAAAGAATAAAATGTATACTTTTTACTGATCACTCACTACATCCAGTCATTCTTCTAAGCTCCATACATGTTAACAATTCATTTAGCTTTGATAACAATTTTATGAGATAGGCACTATTATTATCACTCATTTAAATAATGAGTAACCAGAGATGAACATAAATTGATTTAACCAAAGTGACACAGCTAGTAGCAAAGCCAGGGCTCAAACCCAAGCAGTAGGACTCCAGAAAAATGCCAGTCAGGCTGTCATACAATATCAAAATATCTAATGGTAGATGCATAAGGAAAACTAAATTTTTAAGTTTTAATTTAAATTTAACAGTTTAAATTGCTTAACTGTAACACATTGACAATTGGTAATACGAAAAGTAACACGTGGTAAAGCACTGAGCACTGACTTTGACAAGTTAGACATCATTTTCACAACAGCCTCTTAAGATGAATGTGCTCATTAGCCCCATTTTACAGATTAGAAAAGTAGTACACAGGGAGGTAAAGTAACTCACCCAAGATTACACCATAGATAAGTAACAAGAGTCAGAAATTAACTCCAAATAATCTAACCCCAGAGCCTAGGATTGGGTTCTTAACCACTGTACTACACTAAAATTTATTTAATAAAGAGAAATGAGAAAAGAATATTGCTATGATATCTTTTATAGAATCTCAAGTTTCTGAATAGGACTTCATCTAAAGTCAAAATAATATATGTTCTAGCAATGATATTAAATAGTAAAATAAATAATGCCTTCTTTCTCATTCTCCACAACAGTGATTACAGGAAATTTGTTTTTCAAAGCTGTGAAAGAAAGGTAAAGGGCATTAAAGGGCTCAGCAGCAAACTATCAAAATAAGTTATTTAAGCTTAGCAAGGCTGTGATATATATGAAGATTCAGTACAGATATATGCCTCAAATGAGGAAGTTCTTTGTGCTCTATAAAAAATAATGCTTAAGAGATAAGCTCACATAGATTCTGTCCTATAAAGAAACAGAAAGAAACACTAGCATTTCTACTCTTAATATCTTAATCTCATCCTTTCTAATTTCTATTTTTCTGTGTATAATATTTAAAATATTTTAGTACCTCCATATAATTTATAAATAAACACGCTTAAAGAGGGTGACTGTGCAACCAAGCAAAAAATAAATTACATCACTGAAGAGATGGTTTGACTTTTATTTTAAAGGTTTCCTTTACACCCTAAAGTTTCAAGATATTTTTAGTTGTTTAACTTGTCACCAGATGATTCTAAAGAACTATGTTGACTGCCATAAAGGCCTTTTTCAAAAAATTTCAACAAAGGACAAATAATATAGTTGTCATCTGAGAAATATAAAGTTACATAGCCAGCATTTTGAGGCTAACAGATTCAGTAATCTTACCAGAACTATGATGAAATGGAAGGGCCTAGAGCCAAGGACTTGCTATTGATCCCAGTACTATCATATATTTATTTGATCCAATAAGGGCCATTCAGCACATAGGGAAAACAGTCTCTATCATAAGAAGATGGGAGTAAAGGAAGTTCACACTTCAGTTTATAGGCGCTGCTTGTGGAAGTGTCAATTCATTCTATCTTTCTGGAGAGCAATTTGGTAATACGTGTCAAAATTTTAAATGTAAACCTCCTTTGACCTAGAGATACCATTTTTTGGAATATATAACAAGATGATTAAACATATATAACCAAAAATGTAGTATAAGAGTTTATAACTTTTAGAAAATTGGAATATACTTATATAGCTTTCAGAAAGGAAAAAAAATCCCTTTTTCATCATAGGAAAAAAGAATGCTAAGACTGATAGTTTTCTCAAAGACCTGAGCCTATTTCCTTTCATGCCAGATACTAAGGTACTAAAATTTTAAAGAAAAATAGAATAAATTTGAGCAGTATTTCTCAGAGTGTGGTACCTGAACCAGCACCATCAGTATCACCTGAAACTAGTTAGAAATGTAAATTCTTAGGGCCTTCCTGGTCACACAGTAGGTTGAGCACCACACTCTGAAGCATTTGCTGCACAGAAGCACGAGTTCGATCCAGGCCAGGGAGGGGTCCCAAATTGTGCAACAGATCTCTCCTGCCTCGCTGGCTGCTCCCCTCAGCAGTATATTTCAGTTGATCTGCCTGTTCTGCCCCTGACTCTGTCTCTGGTTAATTCTCTCACTTCCCACACCTCTGGCCTGTACCCTAGCTCTTGTATGTATAAATAAATAAATATTTTTTTAAAAAAAAAGAAATGTAAATTCTCAGGTCCTACTCCAGACCTACTGAATTAGAAACTCTGATGGTGGAACCCACAATCTATATATTAAGATATCCCAGAGATTCTGATCCATGCTCAAAATTAACGAACCACTGTTTAAGATGAACTCAAAACCTGGTGGCTTAACAGGCCAATTTAAAAGTCCTGTTGGTATTGTCAGTGCCACATAAATCCACACAAAAGTAGATGTCCCCACCAAGAGCACCTGCTTGCTTATAAAATTCTGGGATAAAGATCTCAAGAATGTTCATATATCAGAAATATAACAACAACCCCACCTGAACTGTGACTAATCCTGACACAGTAACAAAGCTTTTAAGCCCAACTTTAGAAACAATAGCTCCTGGTAGTAAATACTATCAAAAGCCTGATGCTACCCCCAACAACTTTCTGGAAAGTCTGAGCAATAACAACTGAATTTGGAATCCCAGCTGACTACATACTGATAGAATCACAACTAATACCCAAACCTCTGGCAAAGATGTGAGGTTTATTCAACATACAATGGAGCTATTAACAGGATCCAAGCATTAAGTCATCTCGACATGGCATGCACATTCAGATTAAATACACAAGTTAAATACATCAAAAATAAAAATCCAAAACACGTTTATAGTAAATTACGAGCTCATTTCTGCAGGGGAAGGAGAAAAAAAACAAACACTCCAATACTAAACAAAGGAAAATGTGGCAGAAATAAGAGGTAAGCGGTGGTAATACATTTATCTGTAAATACAACTTTTATAAGAATTCTTACAGTTTTGTAAGAAATTTTTTAATACTTAAAAGTAGGATCTATACTTGCCCATGTAGTATTCCTCTCTTTAAGATACTTGCCTGCCATCTGCTGGGAAATTGTCCTAATCAGTATAAATCTATCTTGTCTCTACTAAAATTGTACAACCTTAGCTATGGCCCAGCAGTACACTATACAACCTGCAAAACTACACAAAACCAACATAAAGAATTAGGCCAAAACTGAACCTCCACAGTCAATGAGAAACCTTTAAGGCATTTGACTATAAAGATCATAAAGTCCTGTCTATAAAATTCATAGTCTTCCAGATATGTACATAACCTATAACCTCATCTTTCCAAGTCAACTATGTGATAAAGCTATATAGCTCTAGAGTTCCAGCTTCAAGCAGATAAAGAACAGCAGGTTGTTCTCTGACCCTTGGCTTTCTATCAAACAGGATGCTCCCACTTTGACAGAAAAGAAAAATTAGCTTAAGAATTCTACTGTGGGGTCTCCCTGGTGGCGCAGTGAGTTAAGCAGCGCACTATGAAGCAAACCGCAGCCACTGCAGCACGAGTTCGATCCCTGCCGCTGGCCAGGGAGGGGACCCACATGGTGCAGCAGACCTCTCCTGCTGTGCCCACTGCTCCCCTCAGCAGTGTACTTCAGTCCATCTGCCTGTTCTGCTCCCCGCTCTCTGTGGTGAATCCTCTCCCCCCTACACACACCTCTGGCCTGTACCCCAGTGCTTGTATGCATAAATAAATAAATCTTTAAAAAAAAAAAGGATTCTACTGCATACGCATTCTCTTCACTTGCTTCTAAACCAATTTAATTTTTATTTACTTGTTTTTAATAGATCTGGCTGCCTTTTTTTATTGGCTAATATCTCTAAGAACAAGAACACAGTGATAGAGAGGTGTCTGAAACAGCCTATCATAGAGCCATGGGGAAATGAGTGATCTGATTACTAGCAAATTACTTTAGAGACAACAGATTGACATGAATAAAATACTTGAAAATAAATATTTTATTATATGAACAAACACTAATGGAGTGAAATGGCAACACCAGGAACAAATCTGCTCAGGTATTCAGCAACCTGTACTTCACAGTCCCTCTTCACTCTGGACCAGATAGAATGGTTATTTCCCCTTCATTTAACTCTTAATAGAGCCATCCCAGAGGAAATCTCCATGTATGATTGGTCTTAAAAGACTAGTCAACTGAGGAAAACAAGGCGAATAAGGAATTTCAAAGTCATTCTATTAGTAACTTAATGTAATGAGATCAAGCCTGTAGAACTCTGCTTCAAGCATCTTCAGAAATTTTTCTCCACTCTAGCTATCCAAAACCATTGTAATTTGTAGCTGAATCTCAGCCACATGGGATTTGTCCTACCAGTCTGACAAAAAGACCACCATGTGGCAAAAATCAAACTGACCAAGTTTTTGCAGTGCTATGGGAAATAAAAATGCAAAGAGGATACCTTAATTTTTTTTTAATTACCATAAACTTCTGACTTTTTGAAATAAGTCTTGTAACAAGGGCAAATTCTGGGTCATGATTCCCAAAGCATGAATTTGATAACTGAGATGATGACAGTGTATACCTGGCATACTTTTGGGAGGCTGTTTTCCCAGCTTCATAACTGCCAGAACTTTGTATATGAAAAGAGATGACTTAAAGAATTGCTGCTAGGACCCCACACACACTGGGGTACAAGTTATTTGTTAAAAGTTCAAGCTAAACAAATCCCTTACAAAGATTTTCTTCCTCCAGAATTATTCAGGAACTATTTTGTCAGCTCCACCTGAATGGTCTTCTGATTGAAGAGTAAAACCTGAGTCATTATTCTAAAAGACAACACCCTGCTCACAGTAAGTGAAAAAAAGTATTTACTTTGTACATGTACAAATTGTGTAAAAGTTGTGTATTTGCCATATTACATCATCCATTACAACTGTACACCAGTATCTTTCTCAATAAATGCAATCTTGAGCCTCTCCCGTCAAAAGCCTACAAGGTCTGCACAGCTATTGTAATATGCATCATAAATAATCAGAAAAAATGTTGATCACCTGAGGTTTTTATTGATCCTTACTCAGCTTAAGACCGTAGGTAAAACTTTTATGAGCTCAAAAAAAGAAACCTTTCTTAATAGTAGAGTCTATTCTTTACATTTGGCACAGGAGTTGGAAACTGTAGAAAAAGTCTTATAAAAGACCAGATAATAATTTTCAGTGACGAAAACACGGAATTTTGTTGTTGTTTAATCTTAACCCCAAGGATTTGCAATCCTTTTGGTTGAGTTGAGTGTATGCCCAGCTTCCCTTCTTCTTCCCCTCCCTCCCACCATCCCCACACAATGAATAGAAATAAAAGTTAGGTTTTCTCTGTGCTTCACAGACCAACTTCACAGTCTATTGTACAGGCAGTTCTGGATTCATTCAATAAACAAACTCCTGGGAGCCTACATATGAATCAAATATTTTTAAATCAAAACAAAATTTCCCAGAAGTAATATAGGTAATACTTAAGTGTTTATGGGTGAAATGGTATAGTGTCTAGAATTTGCTTCAAAATTAGCTAAGGAAGAGGGTCTCCCTGGTGGTATAAGGGGTTAAACAGTCAGCACTATGAAGCTATCAGCAGCTTCAGCAGGAGTTCGATCCCCCACCAGGAAACTAACCCATATGGCATAGCAGACCTTTCCTGTCTCACCCCTGCTCCCCTCAGCAGTGTATTTAAGTAGATCTACCTGTTCTGCTCCCCACTCTGTCTCTGGTGAATCCTCTCACCCCCTGCATCTCTAGCCTACACCCCAACTCTTCTACGCATAAATAAATCTTTTTAAAAAATTTGCTCAGGGAGTCATGAAAAGGGAGGGATGAGCAGTGTGAGAGAATTAGATGAAATAAGATTTGTTGTTTGTTGATAACTATTAAAACTATGAGAAGGGTACATAAGGATTTATTATATAATTTTCCCAACTTTTGTATATTTTCAGTTTTATGCAATAAACAAATTTTAAAAGAAAAAAATGGGGCAAGAATTTGTTATATCTATGAAAGTTTCAAATTTACAAAGTTTACATTTGACAATCCCACACTGAAGAATATCTCCCATAGAAACACCAGTACCAATATGTAGAGATATTTATGACAATACAGAAATGTCTATAACAAAAATGTAAGGAAAAAAAAGGAAAACATCTAAATATTCACCCACAGAGGAATTCTATACAACAGAGTATTCTACAATCATTAAAGAGAATTAAGCTGAATTATAAGTTTCAACTTAGAAAGATATCTCACACACTTATAGAAAAAATTAAGTAGAAAAAATATGCATCAAAAATTATGGTAATTCCCATTTAAAATCTCTAAGACTCTGTTTATACTAATGTGAGTATATACATACACACTTATATAAACATAGAAAAGTCTAGAAAACTACACATCAAACTACAAATAATGCTTTGTAGGGATGAATTTAAAATAGAGAAGATGCTTTTACTTAGATATCTGTAAGTTGTTTCTTTTTTCACAATGAATTCCATAAAACTAAAATACTTAAAAGTTTACTACATTTAAAAGTAAGGTAGCTAACACATAAAGGTTACTCAATAACAAAAAGAAACTTTAAATGAATGAGGCAGATTGTCACACACTCATATGATGTAAAGTAGAAAATAAAGATCCTGTCAACTAATATGCTTTTAACAGAATATGAAAGAAAAAGAAGAAATGCAAATATTGGCATACAGATGAATACATATGCAAGACTTCTACAGGATAGAGAGAACTGAAACAGCTTGGGTAAGAAACACAGTATAAAACAAAAGGAGAAAAGGAAGGATAAAGAAAATATTTGGGAGGAAAAAAGGAGAAAATGAAAGAATTACATAAATGAGACAAAGTTATCACTCTATATGAAAATAGTGTTGAGAAATGGATGATATGACAAGATAGCTAGAGACTATAATTTTTCTTTAAATTTTTTGTTCATTTTTTTAAATCTAATGAATATCTACTTCTTAATATATACTGGTTTCATCCTAGAGGATACCAACTTGAACCAACAATAATAACTGGCTGCAGGACTTCCATTTCAATGTCATGTGAGCACCACATGCATTTATTTCTCTCTTTCCTAAGATCATGTTAAATGAAAAGGTACAAACCCATTATTCTGAAAAGAACAAGAAATGAGTCTGCTGCTAACAAGAAATAGCAACATTTATGTGAAAGACAAAAGCTAATAAATGGCAGTAAGCATTAAGAAGGGTGGTACAAAAAAGAGCCTAAAATAGCTGCCAAGAGAATGAAATCCAAAAGGTAGTCTGAGTACCAGCAGCCATGACCAAGGAAAGGGTCAGGATTCAGAAGACCAAGAATGATGGGTGAACTGAAAATAAACAGATTAATTAAAAGATTGAAAGTACAAGAATCAAACCCATACTCGGTCACCCCATATATGGAAATTTCAAAAAGCATCTAACCCTAGGGCAAAGCATCAAAGGGGTTTTTCTCTGGAGAAATTATCAGCGTAAAGATATACTAAAAATCACTGAAATGTACATTTTAAATGGATTAATTGTATGGTATATGAATTATACCTTCATAAAGGTGTTTTTAAAAAGAGAAAGCACAAATATTTCTTTTATACCATGTTGGGAAATGAGTATCTAAAATGTGCCTAAAATTGAATGTAATTTTTTTCATTACAAATAGATGAACTGACTTTTTACTTTAAGAGGTTTCCTAAAAATATGCATCATATGTGAAAAAAAATTACCTGAAATTTAGTAGTTCCATGTTTCATTTCCATTTTCTCCTCAAGTAATACTAAACTTAATCTTTTTTATTATAAATAGTATTATAGCATGTCAAATTTTATTAAAATTACTTCTCTCTGTTTACTGTCCTATTTATATATTTGTGTGAAGTAATATTCATCTGAAATGATGTTAACTGTTAACGTACAGTTAACAGTTATTTCTTAGACATATATTTGCCTAGTATGTTTTTGGGTCATCTTATACTCCTCTTTACTGCTTTATTTTATAAACATGTAGCATACTTATAAAAAAGTAAATTTGAAAATTAGATGCATGTAACAGAACTTCCACTTTTGGTCGATGAACACACATTAGTGGGAACATACATCCCACGAAATACAACTAAAAACTCTGGGGCCTCCCCGGTGGCGCAGTGGGTTAAGCAACACACTATGAAGCAAACCGTAGCCACTGCAGCACGAGTTCGATCCCTGCTGCCGGCCAGGGAGGGGACCCACATGGC
>JAGFMF010011626.1:2970446-2994764 GCA_019455555.1 Galemys pyrenaicus
TTAACAGTGTTTTATAATTTTCTCTATATAGGTCTTTTGTTTCTTTTGTTAGGTTGATTCCCAAGTATTTGATTTTCTTGGTTTCAATTGTAAAGGGTAAAAGTAATTTTTTGACAAAGGTGCAAAACAATTCAATACAAGGGAAAATAACCTTTTCAGTAAATGGTACTAGAGAAAATGGATATGCACAGATTAAAAAAAAATTTTTTAACTGAGTCTCATTCCTTTTTAAAAAAATACAGCTACAAAATTTAAAAAAAACGCAAAAGAATCACAGACTTTACATTTTAGTAAAACTGTTAAACTTTTAAGAAAAATATAGGAGAAAATTTTTGATACCAAAGGCACACATGCATGATTCTAGGAAAAACTGATAAATTGGATTTCATCAAAATTTAAAATTTCTGATTTGCAACAGGCCCTCTTAAGAGAATAAAAAGTCAGACTACAGAGCTGGAGAATATATTTGCAAACATTATATCCAACAAAGCACTAGTATCCAGAATAATTCTCAATAGTTAGAAAAATCCAATTTGAAAATAGGCAAAAGACACAAAGTGGCAAATAAACTAAAAGAATATACATATGGGAAATAAACATGAAAAGATGTTCATCATCATAAGTCATTAGGGAAATGCAAATTTAAAACCCCAAAGAGCTATTATTAAGAACATATAAGAATGGCTAAAACAAAAAAGACTGACAACACCAAACACCAGCAAGGATCTGGAAAAGACAGAATTTTCATAACATTACTGGTAGGAATGAAATATGACACAGTACCTTTGGAAAACAAGTTTGATCATCCCTCAAAAAAGTAAACATAGAGTTGCTATATGCTGCAGTAATCCCAGTCTTAGGTATTTATATCCAAGATGAATGAAAACGCATATTCACACAAAAACCTTTACACAGAAGTGTATACTAGTTTGTTACTGTCAAAAACTGGAAACAACCCAAATGTTCCTCAATGGATGAAAGACTAAACAAATTTATAGTATAAGCTATGGAACGAAATACTGATACATACAACAATGTGGATGAATCTTCAGAGAATTATGCTGAGTGAGAAGTCAATTCCAAAATTTTACATACGAATGATTCCACTTTATAGCATTCTTAAAATAAGAAAATAATAGAAATGGAAAACAGATTAAGTACTTATAAGGAACTAAAAAGAGGTAGGACCAAAGGGACATGGTTGAGATTGTGAGATAGAAACATGGGAGATCCTTGTGGTGATGGAAATGTTCCCATGTCTTGACTGTCAAGACAGAATATCAATATCTTGGTCCTGATATTATAATATGGCCTTAATATTGAAAATAACTTGGGTAAGAGGTACAGCATCTATATGATTTCTTACAACTGTATATGAATCTACATCTATCTCAAAATTAAGTCTAATCTTTTAAAAAGCAAATAAAGGTACATAGTCAAATCCATATTACCATTTAAAATGCCTCTGGTAACCTAATTCTCTTCAGATTGCAGGAAATTTTTCTCATTTCACTTTCCTCTTTTATTACTTAATGCTGAAAGATCTTTATTATTCACCTCTTCTGTACTAATGTCAAGCAACTCCTTTATCCACTGCTTGACTAGCTTTGTTATTTTTTTCTTTGTGTGTGTGTGTTAAAACAAACATGTCTTTCTCAAAATCAAACTACATAGCAAAAATGTTTCAGAGCATAGATTCAGTTAAACTCAATGTTAATATTTGCATTCATTCATATTGCTTGTGAAGATCACATTTCATATCGATACTTTCAGAGTTTTATTGCTTACTGGCACCACAGCTTCCCCAGAAAGTGGGTGTTAATTGCACTGTGATGATTCTTGTTTGCTTAGCTCTTTGAGTAGATCATGTGTGTTCTAAATTACAAGAAATAGAAGGGAGCTACAAAAAATAAGCACATATATGAGGAAAGCAACAAAGGCACAATTTGCAAAATGAGAAAAAGTAAGGAAGCAAATTTCAGAAATGGAACTACTGAGAATAATAGGAGCAAAGACATTTGACTGGGAGATTCAACAAGTTATCAGCACTCCCCAATACAATAATATAGTGCCAAAATATATATATCTACCACAGAACTTGTCATTTTTCATATATAAAAACAAAATTCAAGGTTGAAAACATGTGCTATTCCAAACTTCTTAATATAAAACAATACACTGGTGGCGCAGTGGGTTAAGCAATACACTATGAAGTGGACTGCAGTCACTGCAGCACAAGTCTGCTTAACTACTGTATTGTACACTTTAACAGGTAAGCTGTATGACATGAAAATTATATCTCAAGCTCTTTCTCTAAAGGCAATCTATTTCACTGTTAAATTTTAAAGTTTGAAAACAAAATCCGAAATAGCAATTAAGACTGAATGTTAATTGTTAGTACCTAGAAAGCAAGTTGAGGAAATGATTGCTAATGAGTAAGCATGTGAAAAGAGGTTAAAGATATAACAATAGAATTTGAAAAATATAGAGCTTTTATTCAACAATGATATTCAATTGATATTATAATAGTTCTATTATTGCTGCCCGCCAAGGAAGTGATCCACATGGCCCGGCAGACCTCTCCTGCCTTCGATGGCCTTAATTAAGGCACAGATTTTATAATATGTGACCTTCGGAGATCACTGCCATCGGCAGTGTATTTCTGTTCATCTGCCTATTCTGTTCCCCACTGTCTCTGGTGAATCCTCTCACCCCCCTCCCCCACCTCTGGCCTGTACCCCAGTTATTGTATGCATAAATAAATAAATCTTTTTAAAAAATACAATACAGCAAAAGATATTTTAACACAATTAACATTTGGGGCAAATGATGCATTAATCTAAGATACAATAGAACATTTATCTAGCACACTAGAAGCATCTAAATACTCAAAAAATGACAGCATTGTTCTTTTAAATGTTTGTTATTATCATTGTTTTTGCTTTTCTTTAATGATCAATCTGATTATCAAGCCACAGTAAAAAAAATTCTCTTCAATGCAAGGTGCATGTCAATGTGATAATTTTTAAGAGTATAAACCCCAAACAGTTGTTTTAACAGAATCTTAGTTAATATGCATCATCACAAATTCTTTAAGGTAATCTGCTTGGTAGCAGTGTGATAACTTCATTTTCTCTGAGATGTTTCCCTGGTCAGTGTGTGTTTTAAAATTGAAATTACAGTTAAGAAAATACCCATTAATTCTTAAGTTTCTTCTATCAAAAACTTTTATGCCCTTGAAAGGTGCAATCTCAGGTTTTTTAACTATAAATCTAGAACAGAGTAGGTTCCTAATATTTCAGGTAAATAACCTCCATACATTTTCTAGCCAGTATATTCCAAATTACATAGCTTAAGTCAAAAAAAAAAAAAAATCAACTGTATTTGTTGGTAATAATTTAAGTGACAAAAGTAGGTTGGTCTTTTTAACATCAAATTTAAAATTGTTCCAAATAAAAGTATTGTGGCTTTGGTGGTATCTATTTTAATGCTAGAAAACACATCCCAACTGACTCTTAGGGAAGAATCTTAGCCCTCTCTATGGGCACTCTTCATTCCACTCTTCTGGAGGAATAAAATGGCTTATTCAGGCCCCATTTTATAAAAAGATATTAATCCTACCCACAGCTGATTTATTTTAAAAGTACTCTGTACTTAACTAAGAACACAGGCAAATGATACATTCAGGAAAAAAAGGCAGAAAAGTATAATCTTGAACTCAATGATAATCATTACTTCTTAAATAAACCTTGACTACTGAAGGTACAACTTAGGAGAAACTAAACTAATGGTATATAATGCATACCTTCTTTTAAATTAGAAATCACAGAGACTGGCATTTTACTAAGGAAAGGGTCTATAGCTTTCATAAGTTTCCCAAAGAAATCAACAATCAAAAAAAGTGAGGGAGGGTGCGGGGGTGTCTAACGCACTTTCAACTTCCACTGTACATATTATAAAATCTGTGCCTTGATTAAGCCAAAACTAAGCAGAGAATTGCATTCCTTTAGCTCCCTGCAGACATGCTTTTACTAAATTGTGATTTAGTTGTGCCATATGCTTCCACTAAAGGACAATATAAGAAACAGCCTGTCACATATTGCTGCATTTACTATATGGATATTAAAGTTACATTACACAGGGCCTTCTTTGTGAGGACATATGGGAGAAACAGTCCTCTGGTCTTACTCAGAACTAAGAATAGCTGTGCTTTTTCTAAGTAACTACTTTTTAATTTTATACCATAACTCAAATAACTGAGTATGTCTCTTTTTTTGTATTACCTGCCAGGAAGTCTAGAGTCAGTCTGATAACCTACCTCTACAAAAAGTGCAGGCCTTCAGATTTGAAACTTTTAACGGCTTTCTCCTGACCTCACAATCTCCCTCAACCTTCACGTTCCCTTTGCCCCAGTTCCTCACCACCTTTGATGTATCTATTATGTGTATTTTTTAAATCATGTCTATTTTTTTTACATGCCATCTAATTCTTTTTTAAAACAGGCAAAGAAAGAAATCAGAGAGAAAGAATAGCCATGTGTCAATTAACTAGAATTAAAAGGGTAAGAGAATAACCCAAAACAAAATTAAGATAAAATTAATCTTCCCTCAAAAACAACAATCAAAATGTGGTATAAATTATTAATGTTAAGTTACATGCAATTTAAAGGAAAACATTCTGCAGATATCTGAAAAGGTAAAATAAAATATAAATATAATTTACAGATACATAACATCATAGATTGTTTTGTAATAAACTGCCAAGATATTAAAACACTCCATTATCATGGTCTGTTTCTTAGCTGACCTCCCCTAATTCAAATATTGGAACAAAAATCCGTGCAGTGCCAGTCTTTGAGCAAAGTGTCTTCCTTGCATTCTAAATACTCCAGCAAATATTATACACTGCAAGAAAGGCTTTTATCCACAGCCATAGCAGACATCTCTAAGAAATAACCTGTCAGGCATCTCAGGGCTCAAAAGTGTAAATTAGCTTTGTGTGTAACATTTTACTAACTCCTCCCTCTCAGTATGTTTGCCAGTTCCCTCAAGCAAATTTAAAATGTCATCACCATCACTGCTGAACAATAATGTTGAACCCAGACCTACAAATCTATAGATAAGCCACTTACAACATTTCTTTAAGTTGCTCTCAACTAGAAGCTTGATTCTGGTGTGTGATTATTACATCATTAGCCATTATTTCATTGTTACCAAATATTACAAACTATCAACTTTCAAAGATGTGAAGAATCAGAAAGGGAGTGGGTAAGGGAAATAAGGGGGAACGTTTCAAGGGGTATAAAGAATGGTAATGGGGGAAAATGTCTGCTCAAAAATAAATTTTTAAATAGAGTATCTTTTCTTTTTCCTCAGTGACCTAGTTAATATGCACACATACCTATTCTAAATTAAAACTATGTCCAAAATGTCATCTAAAATTTTAAACTGCCTCCAAACCATGCTAAATGTCTGTTCTAATCAATAACGTTTTACAAATATTCATAATGTACTGTGTTGATGCTAGAAATGATATATATATGAGTAAATGCCATAATATTTGAAAGTAAAGAATTTATTTAAAATCTTCATATTCTTTTATTTAATAAGAATTTTACTAATATATAAAGAAGTATTATCTAATAATGTCATTGAATTCTCCCAAAAGCCTCTACTTTTAAATGATCATAGTGTTCTGGAATAAGATTTCGTCAATATTTTTAAATGTCTCCGTTTATTCATGTCCCTTTATGACTAAAATAAAAGGCAGGTTTAAAGCTTTCACTCCTTAAAAACAAGCATTAACTTAAAAGCAAAGCATTAACTATAAAAAGTTCTTTACTAGTGCCCCCAAATCAAAACAGAAAATACCAACCTTGAAGAAGAATAAGCAAAGAACATGGAAAGCCAGTACACACACATACACACACAAATATACAAAAGGCCTTTACACATATTAAAGAGATATTCAGACTCATAAGAAATGCACGAATGAAAAGTACAATAATTTCATTTATCAGATACCTAGTAGTAAAAAGTCAAAATTCCAATACACACTTTACTGAAAAAGCTATGGGGAAATGAGCAATGTCATAGATTACAGGAAGAGCAAAATGGTACAACCTCAACAGAGAGTAAACCCTACCAAAATATAGATACACTGGTTATTTAACCCAGCAATCAATCCTACTTCTGGGGATCTATTCTATAGACACGGTATGAAATAACAAATATTCAAATTATATAATGGCATATTATGGTAGCTGAAAAAAAGTAAAAGATAATCTCTGCCTAATGATATAGACAGATCTCCAAAATATAGTAATGACTAAAAAAACTAAGCAGCAGAACTATATCTACTGTACATTATTTTGTAAAAGGGGAGAGAAAATAAAATTACATATGCTTATATTTAGATTAAAAACACAAGAAAGAATAAATAAGAAACCAATAAAATGGGGGCAGAAGAAAATAAGGAAAAAAAACATTTATTAGATCAAGGGTTTATAATCTTTTCTCTTATTTTTTAATGAAATATTCCAAATCCAAACAAATAATGTACCTATTCACTTTTTTCCAAAGTTATATTAAGATTTCCAAGAGATCAGTTCCACCAACATTATGTATTTGATCTGATGATTACTAACAAACTCTTGATACTCAACGCAGGAATGGTTGCCAAATGCTATGCCCCAATTTAATTCCCCTCTCTGACTACTAATTATTCTGTGGTTTGAATCTAATTAATAAGATAACATATCAGAATAATCTCCCACTGGAAAAGCTTCAATAAAAGTATTTGTTATTTAGCTCAAATAAAACCAGACACAGACTCCATTGTTGATTAAACCAAATCAACATTGTCTTACCAGCTAAAAGAGAGTTTTTTCCATTTTTCACTTTTCCAACTTCCTTGACAATTCAATACAACTATTAAAATAAAACCTCATTTCTTTTTATTAAACTACATAAAAAGACCATTCTGTTTTATAGTTAACATTACCTACCTCCTTTTCCCCAATGTACAATTTTAACTTTTTGTAAAATGCTAAGCTTTATTTATAAAATATGTACTTCGATTATAACACTTTGATCCTTAGAGTTATTACTCTTAAACCTGGAAACTTCTGACAAAATGCTAAAGAATGATGGGCTTTTGGAGGAAATTATTGTAGATTATACTTTGAACTAATGAAAAGAAAGAAGAACTATAAAATTATGTTATTCAAAAAAAAAGACCTAATATGTTGAGACTTTCAAGATTTTCTGACAGTTGATTTTTTTAAATATCTGTTAATTTTTTTCTCAAAAACCTAGTCATATTAAGACAGTTAAACTACAAATCAGTTAATCAAGCCCATCTAATTAACAGTTTGTGGTACAATTCTTTTATTCTACTAGTACTTCAATAAATAATAACTGAACACCAACAACATCTCCTTCTTTTAGGATCCCATGACACGTCCTCTTTTCTGAGAATACATATTCTAGTGGAAAAGACAACTAAAAAGCATATATGTCAAGCAGTAGTAAGTGCTATAAAGGAAAATAAAGTTCCTCTCCTTTTAGTCCCTATCCCAACAAATGGCACCACCATTCACTGAGTTACTTAGGCCAAGAGCCTTTTAATCACCCTTGATTCCTCTTTAACTAATCCATCACTTCGGCCCTACTTTCAAAATACATTTTAAATCCAATTACTTTTCATCACCCCCAATACCTTATTTCATGACACAGTCATCTTCTGCCTCTTAGTCACTGCAAATATCTCTACAGGGGTTTCTGTTTCCTCTTATTCTATCTCCATATAGCAGTCACAATGTTCCTTGTTTATCCTAAGTTAAAGCATGTGACTTTCCTGCTCAAAACTCCCCTGTGCCTTCTGATAACACTTAAAAAAAAAAAAAAAGCCTCTTTCTTAGTCTACACTATCTGGACCCTAACTATTCTCACCTTCTGCTATTATGCTCCTCCTAGGGCCTTCACATTTCTGTGCCCCCTGTCCAGAAGAGACTCCATCCACCCCAGGCAGTCAAATGTTTTTATTTTTCATTCTACACAAACCTTTGCCGGAACAACTTTTCTACCTATCAAATGAAAAACAGCAGCCTATCTTATGTAAGATAATACTAAATAGCATTACCTTATGCATCTATTTGTTTATTCTGTGAATGAGCCACTGAAATATAAGGTTTGTGAGGGCAGGCACTTAGCTATCTTGCTCCCTACTATACTTCAGAGCCTGGCACCATGGCACGTAGAAGTTGCTCAATAAATATTTGTTGAATGAATGAATTTATTACTTCATATAAAGTCACTAAAATCAATAGTTATATAATATATAATATAATGCATAAAACTAAGTAACATGTTAACTGAAAAGGCAAGACACAACATAATACTCTTCTACTACATAAAATAATAAATGTATATGGAAAAGTTAAAAAAGAAATATAGAAATATAAGAGTTGTGACAGGGTAGAAAGATTGGTATGTTTCCGTCCCACCACTCTTAACCTAAGAAACCTCACTTTATTAGTGCCCACTAATTTTTTTATGAATTTTGTTTTTTCATCCTACCATTACATAAAGGCCCAATATTTGTCTTTCTGTCTTGCTTTACTACACATAATTCTCTTGTAAACACAGGAGGGGAAAAAAACAAAAAGACCAAGGACCATTCAACTAACTCCAAAAAAAGAACTTCCTAAATCCACACAGTAAACTCAGGGTAAAAGGCAGAACAGGACTCACATTACGTGAGTAACTGACTACTACCTAGTTCTAAGAAGAATGCTGCATCTGTCAGGGTTGTTTATACTGTCCCTACAAGGGAGGTGGTATCATCCCCATTTTATAAATAAGAAAAATTTGCCCGCAAAATTTGCTTGTAAAAAAAGTTAGTTGATTAAAGAAGTTCATGCATGGACCAATAATGAAAAAGTATCATGAACCAAGGATTATGATTAACAGCTTTCTGTACCAATTAGGTAATGGGGAAGGATAGAGAATAGAAAAGAAAGCCAGTGGCCAAAGGCCCAGAAGTAGTAAATGGGGAAGCTGTGTCTCCACAGTTAATTATCAGATGATTTGCTTTTAAAACATACCCTCAATTTGTTTTCCGTGAACATGACTGAAGGATATAAAACCAAAAAGTACAGCTTTGTAACAACAAAATAAAAAAAGGCAGAGGTCTAGAAGGAAATGCACCAAAACAACAGCAGTTGTGTTAGAGAACTATAAGTAATTTTTAAATTTCCAAATTTTTATATAATGTGGATATAAAGTTTTAACAGGAAAAAGATTAAGCAGGTAAGATTCTACATTAACATATTTCATATTGTCTTCTAGTAGGACATAATTCTGTAAGAATTTACATGAATTCTAATTCATGTAAAACATGAGTTAGTCCCTAAAGTAAAGTGCTTTACTGAGATCAAATACAGCAATCACAACATTTTTAAAACACAGGAGCCTTGAAATAGAAGGCAGCAATAGAACTAAAAAGAGAAAACCATTAGCTGAAAACATAAGAGCAAATTTCTTTCTGGGTAAGACCACTCAACATGACAGATCAGGATGAATATCGAAGTCAAATGAACATAATGACAGGGTCTTGACTGCTACATTTCTGCCACAAATAAGGAATATCATTTCCTGGTGAAAAGATCAAGCTAAATGAACCCAGGAATATATCTGGGTAAAAAAAAAAATATGGCACTCAAAAATGGTGCTGGAACATTGAATAGCAACAGTAAAAAAAAAAGAAAGAAAGAAAGAAACAGATGCTCTTTCTTATACTCAGTGCAACAACTTGGGGCAAAATTTAACTCAAAATGTATCACAGACTATAAATGTAAGCTATAAAACTCTTTAGGAAAAAAGATAAGAGCAAATTCTCATGATCTTGGGTTAAGCAAAGGCTTCTGAGTCACAACAGCAAAAGAACAAGTAAAAAAATTAGAAACAAACTGAACTACATCAGAATTTAAAAACTTCTGTGCAGCAAATGATACTATCAAAAAATTTAAAAGACAACTCATAAAATCAAAGAAAGTATTTACAAATCACTTATTTAATAAGAACACTTACAACCGAACAATAAAAAAGCAAATAACCCAATTAAAAACTGAGCAAAGAATATGGAGACACTTCTCCAAAAAAGATAAACATTAACAAAAGGGTACATGAAAAAATTAGCCAATAGGGAAAAGCAAATTAAAATGACAGTGAGTTGCAACTTAACCCCAAAAAAGGCTAAAATTAAAAAAATACAAGGATATAGAGAAATTGGAATCCTCATACACTGCTGGGAATGTAACATTTTAGAAACAGTCTGGCAGTTCCTCAAAATGTTAAAGACAGAGTTACCATATGACCTAGAAATCCCACTCTTAGTTATATGCACAAGAGAAATTAAAACATATGTCCACACAAAAATTAGTTTACAAATGTTCATAGAAGCATCATTCACAACAGTCCCAAAATGGAAGCAACCCAAATGTCCACCAAGTGATGAATAAAGAATGGTATATTTGTACAATGGAATACTATTCAGCAAAAAAAAAAAAAAAAAGAAAGAAAGAAAGAAATGAAGTACCAATACAAACTACCACCTGAATGAACCCTGAAAATATTATGCAAAAAATGAAAAAAAAGTATTATTATTCCATTTCTATGAAATGTTCAGAAAAGGCAAGCCCATAAAGAAAGCAGTGAGAGGGTGTAAACAGAGGAATGAAAAGTAACTGCTAATGAATATAGGGCTTCTTTTCGGGTGCAGAAATGTTTCAAATTACATTGTGGTAATCATTGCACAAGTCTGCTTAACTACTATATTGTACACTTTAACAGGTAAGCTGTATGACATGAAAATTATATCTCAAGTTATTTCTCTAAAGGCAATCTATTTCACTGTTAAATTTTAAAGTTTGAAAACAAAATCTGAAATAGCAATTAAGACTGAATGTTAATTGTTAGTACCTAGAAAGCAAGTTGAGGAAATGATTGCTAATGAGTAAGCATGTGAAAAGAGGTTAAAGATATAACAATAGAATTTGAAAAATATAGAGCTTTTATTCAACAATGATATTCAATTGATATTATAATAGTGCTATTATTGGAATTAGTATTATTTTTAAAACGACAGGCCCTAACATCTTAGGAGCCTCTTTCTTCATCTGCACCATTAGAACTTGCAGCTGACAAAATAATTTTTAAGTGGAAGACAGAGAAGAAAGAGATGGCTGCTTTCCCAAAAGAATTCGCTAGGCAACAGCCTCTATATGCGTGGATATGCTTGAGCCTTTTGGAATTACAATGAAAAAGGAGAGGCACTCCCTTATGATATATAGGAATCCACTAACATTACATATGCTAGTCAACATTGAAATGAGGATCGTTATATAATGAAAAAGCCAATGACTGTGGCTCAGACTAAAATGAGTAAGTCTGGAAGAGTATTTGGTATTATAACAGAGAAAGAAAACAAGAGATGTTTTAAATGGGCAAATGAAAGAGTGGAGTTAGGCAAGGTAGGTAAACTGATTTTTGTGAAAACTAGGAATTTTAGAGATGAGTATATTCATATATGTTATCAATTTGGTGTTTTTCTTTGTTCTTTAGTTCCTCTTCACTTACTAAACCTATCTCAGGAACAACTAAGAAACTGCTGCCTTAAAACTCAAGATGGAAGAAACAGGAAAGACTATGAAAAGGTGGTAGAGGAGTTAAGAGCTTTGCAGTTGAGGGTTGTTAGAGAAGAGATCCTACTGCCTTAATGAAACCTGATAAATGACTGTAAAGAAAGTATAGAAGATAATGAGGAGAGGTGCTCCCAGAGTTATGTATGGGATCCAAAACAAGTTTGTGCCTGCTGCTGCCTCTGAATGGGATAAGAAAAAAAGGTGAGATCACGCCCTATGAATATGGGCAGGGACAAGTTAGATTAAAGACAAAGACAAAGGACAAAATAGGACATTCAAGTGACTGAGTTGTAGGTCTGATAGTAAGATTTAGGGTTATCTGCCAAAGATAGGAGAAACCAAAATATGAAAAGCCCCTGATAATGACAGAGAGAGTCAGGAAAAGCACTAAAACAGGTAGGACAGTGCAGTGGTTCTTACTACTATTTTTTACCATGGTCCCTTACTTACAAAAGAATCCTTAAACTTTATACTCCCACAAAATCCCACTGGAATAAGAACTCAGTGATACAAATGAAGCAAATTTTAAAGAGAATGGGTAATGTATTTTAACCATAATGCATATATAGTAGTCTCTCCCATATCCCCAGTTTTGCATTCTGTGATTTGTCAACCAGTGTCCAAAGATACTGTAACCTTTACTACAATAAATTTTTAAATTGTTCTATTTTATTACATTATTATTGTTAATGTCTCACTGAATCTAACTTAAAACTATCTCATAGGTATGTATGTACAGGGCAATATAGGGTTTCACTTTATCCAAGCTTTCAAGTGGCCACTTTCAGGGGTCTTGGAAGGTATCCACTACAAATAAGAAGGGACAACTGCATTCTTCTGTCAAGATGCTAGAAAATTACAGGCCAAAATTCAGTTGATACAAATATGCTCAATTATTTAGTGGACAGTTGACATCATAAATCCCAACAAACTAAGTTAATAATATTAAAGTTATTTTCATATAAACAAGAATGACATCAATTGAAAACCACAACAAAGCCAAGGCAACACTGGCACTTTTCTGACAGACTCATTCCTCAAAACTCTGGTAATCCCAAATACTCCAGTGGAGCTTGGTTTGGCAGCGAAATGCAGTTCAGCAGGCAAATTTCAGTAGGATACTGAAACAGCATCCTCAGGAGGTAATCCTAGTAACAATTTGTTTTATAAAAGCCAAACATTAATAGCCATTACACATTTAGAATACCAGCAAGTAATCCTTAGTTTTTGTAAAAGATAATGAAATGAGAATCATTCATTCATCCTCAGAGTTCAAGAAAGGGGGGAAAGAGAAGAACATATCGGTCGTGATCATAATATAGTAAGGGACAAAAGACAAACTACCAAAGACGGTTGTGTCCAGGGGTGGCACTGGGAGACCAATGCTAACAAGGAAGCTATAAAGGTGAAGATGAGGCATAAGTCTCCAGACTGACCCTCCTTCAAACATTCTTTCATGATACAACTCTCCCCAGAAATGAACAAGCAGTGATTAATAACTGTTTTTTGACAGAAGGAGCAGTGATTCAATACAGTACAAGGTAAGTAAGGTAATTATCTATCAACTGGTCGCGTGGAGATCAGAAGGTACCAACAAGAAAGAAAAAAATGAGTTAGTTCGAGGGCACTGATAAACTGAGAGGAAAAGAAAAAGTAGCTCAAACTAGACTTAGTGAGTAGTTAACAGGAAGTATATATACATCGTAATCCCCAGATGAAGCAGAACAACAGAAGTTAAGAATACAGGCTCCGATCCATACTGCCTAAGTAGAAATATTTATTTTAACCTCACTTTAATTTCTCTGTGACCTCGGGCAAGTCACTTACCCTCTCTGTGCCTCATCTGTAAAACGAGGATTGTTTGGCAGTAAATAAGTTATAATTGTAAATCCCTTGTTACAATGCCTTGCACTGTACATAGTAAGTGTGCCCAAGTTTTGTTAAATAAGCTGAGGTAGGTGGGCGTTTGTTTTGACATCTCTGAATAAAATGGACGTGTGAGTACAGTCATGGTCTGGGAGACAGGCGGGGTCAAAACTTTTCGTAGCGATGAGACTACTGTGAAGCTGCAACTTCAGAGACAGGTCATCGTCCGGACAGGGTTCAAGCAAGCACTCGCTCCCAGGAAAGGGGTGCGGGTCAAGGGATACTTCCTCCCTTCCAGGCCTACGATTTTCAGGAACTTGTTCCCGATAAGGGGTTGTGATTTCAAAAAGACAAGAACTACTTAATTCTGAGGAGCACACCATGGAGTAAAATTCTGTGTTGTCTCAGGAGAACTATGTTCTGGGCAGCACCGCGTTTGAGTTGGAAGGAGAAGGGTGATGTCCTCGGGGAAGACCCAGGAGCGACCATCTGTCGGGCGCGCTCTAGTAACCCGACGTTGGGCTAGCCTCCCAGGGAGAGCCAGGCTGCTCCAGTCCCGAGGGAGGCGGGAGAAGCCTCCAGAGCAACCGGGTGGTGGGCGCCAGAGATCCGCCAGGGACCCCACGTCAGAGCTGCGGAGAAAGACCTGCCTGGCCGAGGGAGGAGCTCGCTCGCGGAGATCTCCAAAGGGAGAGGCCAGTGCTGACCCTGCGGTGGCTGACCGAACACACTGCCTGAATGGAACCTGATCCCCTGTCCCGCCCGTGTCCGCCCGTCGGTGGCCCGGGTACCGGGGTTACCTGAGCGTGGGCCCGATGCAGGCCGTGTCTGTGCTCTCAATCTCCCGCAGGATCCGCTCGTGCTCCGCAGCTGTCTCCAGGCTCTCCGCCTCCGCCATCTTACCCCGCTCCATCGACTGGGGGCGCCCAGCAGCGCGTCCCCTCCTTCGGCTCAGCTCACCTTTCTCTCCTCTCACCCCAGGATCCCCAGTCACCCCAGTCTCCAGCTACCCGCAGGACGACCCCTCCCTCGGGCTCCGACACGCCCCCTTACGTCACCGCGTCTGCCGATGTCCCGCGCAATGCCCGCTGGGATTGGTAGTTCTCTGGACAGTGTCAGGTTGGGTTCAGCACCTTTATTCACTAAACACACCAGTTGAATACGCAGTAGGGAAGCCCCATTATAAGCCAGGAACAGTCAACGACATTGCATATGTAGTGGTGATCAAGTCAGACAATGATACGAGCCCTACAAATTCTTACGATGCTTGCCACGAAGAACAAGAGGTCCTGGGCCTCCCTGGTGGCGCAGTGGGTTAAGCAACGCACTATGAAGCAGAGCACAACCACTGCAGCACGAGTTCGATCCCTGCCCCCGGCCAGGGGGGGACCCGCATGGTGCGGCAGACCTCTCCTGCTGTGCCCGCTGCTGCCCTCAGCAGTGTACTTCTGTTGATCTGCCTGTTCTGCTCCCCGCTTTCTGTGGTGAATCCTCTCACCCCCCCCACACCTCTGGCCTGTACCCCAGTGCTTGTATGCATAAATAAATAAAAATCTTTAAATTAAAAAAAAAAAAGAACAAGAGGTCCTATAGGTGCGTATTATAAGGACTAACTAGGTTTTGAAGGACAAGCAATCTTACAGCTTGAGCCAGGAGGTAGAGGGAAGGGGGTGAGACGAAAAGTGACCCTAAGCCAGTTCCAAACATCGAGTTCAGGGATCACTTTTGGTTGCGAAGGATTCATAGAGAGTCTGGGCCTGGACGTTTAAAGGTGTGACTGGAGGGTGTGAGGACTGCTCAGAAAGCCAGCAAGAACTTCATTTGCATTATGTGTAGAGAAATGGGGTTAGCAAGGTATCTCACGAAGAAATTCTGAGCCAAGAAGTTTGCAGTTTATTCTAATGGCTGCAATGATCCAACAACCAAGTGCATCAGAAGCACCTGGAAACGTTTTGTAATTAGAGATTAAAAGTCCTACAGCTGGACATTTGGTTCAGGCATTTTTATTTCACAAAGTATCCATGTTAGAATTTAAAATCATATGTATTCATCAGCTCTTAATTTTTACACAACACAATGAAAGGGAATCCACTGGAGGTCTTTAGGAAGACAGGTGACACAATCAGCGAGAACACAGGCATTAGGAAACTTGATCAAGATGAAGTGTGCAAGGCAGGCAAAGGTAGAAAATTTGAAGACAGGGAGAGGCTACAAAAGTTTAAGGGCTAACGCAGGGATGACAATGAAGATCAAAAAAAAGAGAAAATATTGTAAACACATTATTGGCATGACTTACTAGACATGGGGAAGGAGAACTCTAGGTGTTACTTATTGCAGAATGGTGTTGTCATCAACCAAAACAAGCATGAGACAAACAAACTGGAAGTTAAGTGCCAGGACCATACGATAGATTATTATAACACCATTAAAGTGAAAATGAAGGCTCTATATTGAGATATGATACTATCTTCAACTTTTAATGTTGAGTGGAGGAAAAAATATGGTATGAGCCATATATACAGTATGTTTTTATTCACTTTTTAAAAGGAAAACTTTCACATGTCTGCATGTGTATATAATATTACCTAGCTAGAATATTTCTGAAAGTTTATGCAAGAAATTGTTAACAGTAGTGGCAGCCAGGAGTGGGACTGGAAGAAAAGAACTGGTGAAGGAGAAAGGTGATTTTTAATTCATTATGTATTTTTTATTCTTCCCTGTGCATGATTTATATTTTTCATAAAATAGTAGTCATTAGTTAAAAATACATTTTTAAAATAAACAGAATGAGTTACAAGTCCTGGTTTGCCAGGAACTAAGCAAGTTGCTAAACCTGCCCTTTTCTAGATAATCTCTGGCTGTTCTCATTTTATTACTCATGCTTAAACAATTCCAGACAGAAGTAGAGTTGTAATAAGAGTAGAGAGGCTTTCAAATTTGTGAAGCTCTCTTGAAATACATGACAGAAGATCTCTTTAGGCACCCATCTCAGTATCTTACTCAGCAAAACCATTTTGTCCAGCACAGAAAACAGACTAGGTATGCAGAAGAGATAGACCGTAGTGGTTAAACTTGCTTCTGCTACTGTCCTGAATCTTTTTGAGCCCCCATGGAGAACAGAAGTCCCAGATCTTACAAACAAGGGTGTATGAGACTAGAGTGACTGTCCTAAGAACGTTCCAATGTAGTTGGCCTGCCTAATGTTAATGTCGTCTGGCTAAGAATGTGTTGAATGACCAGCAAAGCACTAGACTAAGAATCAGGGGCCTGTGATTCAATTCCAATATTAGTACTTAAAATATATTGAACACTTTCTGTAAGACAGGCACAAGTCACAAAGTATTTCACATATACTACTAAATCCTTACAACAATCCTGTACAGTAAATATTACATTTCCCATTTTACAGATGAGAAAGTTGAGAAATTAGGTAACACAAAAAGTATTACACAAGCCAGTAAATGATGAAACTGGTATTCAAATCCAGGTCCATCTGGTTCCAAAGTCCATTTCCTGAACACTCGGCCATACCATGCCACCCATTACATGAATTTATCATGTGAACTTAAGCAAATCATTCTGCCTCTCTTCACCTCTTCCACATTAGTATAATGGGTTGTATCACTGTGCAGACCTCTCCCTAAGCACCTTAAGATCTCTTCACAGAACCACTTCTTTCCACTTACTTTAAATGAACAAGTTTTCTCTTCTCTTGTGTCAGTAGATCTATAACATCAACATTCTCACTCCTCTGCACTGCCACTTGTATTGTCTTCTTTGGAGAAAGGCCTATTGTGACCTTTTCCCCATATTCCAAGGGGTTTACTTGGTTTGTTGTTATTGAGTTATAAGTTCTTTATACATTCTGGGTGTATGTTCCTCATCCTTGCAAATATTTTCTCCCAGTATGAGGGTTGTCTTTTCACTTTCAAGATAGTGTTTTTGAAAAAGAAAAGTTTTTTACTTTCAGTGAAGTAAAATGTATGTTTCTACTTTTGATCTCATATCTAACACACCATTGCCTAGCCCAAGGTAATGAATATTTATCCTGTGTTTGTACCTAAGAGTTTTGCAGTATTCACTCTTATAATTAGGGCTGAATCCATTCTGAGTTAATATTTATAAATGGTGTGAAGTAGGGCTCCAACATTATTCTTTTGCCTCTGTATGTCCAGTTGATCCAGAATCATCAACTGAAAAAGCTATTTTCCCCTAACTGATTTTTCTTGGCACTCTTGTTGAAAATCAATTCACCATAAATATAAGGATTTAGGGCCTCCCTGGTGGCGCAGTGGGTTAAGCAACGCACTATGAAGCAAACCGCAGCCACTACAGCACGAGTTCGATCCCTGCTGCCGGCCAGGGAGGGGCCCACATGGCGCGGCAGACCTCTCCTGCTGTGCCCGCTGCTCCCCTCAGCAGTGTGTTTCGGTCAGTCTGCCTGTTCTGCTCTGCACTCTGTCTGTGGTGAATCCTCTCACCCCCCCCCCCACACCTCTGGCCTGTACCCCAGTACTTGTACGCATAAATAAATCTTTAAAAATAAATAAATAAATAAATAAATAAATAAAAGGATTTATTTCTAAGCTGCCAAATATAGTCCATTGATCTATATGTCTAGCATTATGACATTACAACACCATCTTGATTACTGTATTTTTTTAAAGATTTATTTATTTATGCATACAAGAGTTGGGGTACCCACCAGAGTTGCAGGAGGTGAGAGGATTCACCAGAGACAGAGTGGGGAGCAGAACAGACAAATCGACTGAAATACACTGCTGAGGGGAGCAGCAGGCAAGGCAGGAGAGGTCTGGTGCGCCATATGGATCCACTCCCTGGCCAGGGATCAAACTCGCGCTGCTGTGAGGCAGATGCTTCACAGTGCTGCACTCAACCCAATGCGCCACCAGGGAGGCCCTGATTATTGTATTTTTGCAGTAAGTTTTGACATTAGTAAGGGTAGGTACTGCAAGCCTGTTCTTATTCTTGTTTGGGCATTTCCAGCTGAATTTAAGAATATGCTTGTTAACTTCTAGATGGGAATTGAAGGAAGCTGCCTAGGCTTTTGACTGGGATTTTTGTTAACCTGTAGTCCATCTTGGGGAGGATTGCCATGTTAACAACACTAATTTCTCTGACCCATCAACATAGAATATGTTTAGATTTATTTAGTTCTTTCTAAGATTATTTCAACAACGTTTTGTAATGTTTGCTAATAATTAACTTTATTTTTTAATTAACTTATCATTAAGTAGCTTGTTCTTTTGATTGGATCTTCTCTGTGGCTTTTGTGGGTTTGTTTGGTTTTTTTGTTTGTAGAGGTTGATGAGTCTCGCTAAGTTTTTCAATGTTACTGATCTTTTCAAAGAATCAACTTTTGTTTTACTCATCTCAATTATTTTTCTATTCTTTATTTTTTCTCTAATCTTTATTATCTCTTCCCTTCTGCTTGCTTTAAGTTTGATTTGCTCTTTTTCTAGTTTCTCATAATGTAAGAATAGGTAATTGAACTAAGACTTTTCCTAAGCATTTATTTATAAGTATAAATTGCCCATTTAGTACTGTTTTCACTACATCCCAATGTGCTTTAATTTCTATTCATTTCAAAATATTTTCTAATTTTCCTTTTGATTTTTTTGACCTATTGTTTTTTAAGAACATGTTATTAAATTTTCATATGTTTGTGAGTTTCCAAATTTTCTTCTATTGCTGATTTCTACTTCAATTCCATTATGGTGCAAAAAAAAATATTTTGTATTCTTTTTAATCCCTTAGAATGTTTTCATATGGCCTATCATTCCATGTGCACTTGAGAAGATTGTGTGTTTTAAGTTGCTCAAGTCTTCTCTTCCCTTGTTCCTAGTTGTTCTCGCCATTATTGAAAGTAGATTAATGAAGTATCCAGTTATGACTGTTGAATAACATTTACTCTTAAATATCTTCATGTGCTTTAAACTCAATTTCTTCAAATCCAATTTTATGTTCTATCCCTTCTCAAATCCATCTCAGTTGTTCATTCAGCCTGGAACAACACGCTCTTTCTTCAAGATTAACTCCAGAGTCACCTTCTCCTCTGGGGAGTCTTTGCTGTATGATTTCATTCCTCTGTTTGGTTCTCAGCCTCCTGTGTATATGTCTGCCCCAAGAGATTCCACATGATTTTACCACTATCTTCCCCTCCTCAGTATAGCTCACTCTCTTATAACTGAGTAATTGAGAGACCTTAAAATCCTGGCTCTACCAGCTTCTAGCTGTGTGGTTAAGAAATTATTCATTTTTCTATGCTTCAGTTCCCTTTCTCATAATATTGGGATAATAACAGCACCTACTTCATAGAGTTAAATTGAATTAGTAGATATGAAGTACTTAAAGTGAGCATTAACATCACTACTACTATTCACTGTGACGCCAGTATTTTAACAAAGGACCTGGAATAGAGGCACTTAGTTCATGTGGTTTGAGCTGAAATGAATTGAACTTAATTTCCTGTCCCTCTTTTCAGACTTTGCTTCTATTATTCTGTGCCTTCTGTGTGGTATACGCTTCCCTTACCTCCCCCTTGATAACCTGGTGGAATCATTTAAATCCAGCTTGTGTGACCTTCCTCTATGGAGAGAAGCCTTTCCCAGTACTGCCAGTTGATCAATGGGTCCTTTGTCAACATCTCTATCTACATCACTCTACACTGTCGCTATCATACTGTGTGACCTTAAATAGTGGCAATAATACCAGCTACCATTTATTAACCTGCTGGGTTCCAAAAACATAATGTCATTTCTTTCAATTAATCTTCAGTCATCCTGTTTTGAGACATAAACTGTTATTATATTTGTGATTAAATAAATAAAAGTCATGTGGGCAAGTTTTTTAATTAATTGGGTGACAGACTAAGGTTAGAATCCAGGCCTAATATTGCTTTTCATTAATATGAAAATCTGTTCTGAACACCTATACCATGAGCTTCCTAAGGTCACTGGCCTTCCCCAGGAGACAGGTCTCTTAGAGGGAGAACTACATCTCCCCATAAGATATAAAGCTTCCTGGGTACAGTGTGCCAGTCACCTTCCTTCTGTCTCCCCACAGTGCTGATTTAGTATTCTATGTTGGCAGGAGGGTAAAGGAAAAGAACAATAATTGAACAGCATATGAAAGCAGCTCAGCCCCCAGGGCCCTCTTGGCCATGTTTGCTGCTTTAACATCTTTGGGGGCTGTGGAGAGGTCTCCCTAGAGTCTGAGCTCACTGGGTCCCCTGAGTGGTGATGTCAGCCTTCTGCTCTGCCAGGCCTCTGAGACCACAATCACTTTGACATCACCCTCATCTCCATGGGGCCTAGTAAGGAACTCAGACCTTGCCCACATGCCCCTCTTGAGACAGCTTCTGTAATCATGATTCGGGGAACTTTTTTTCTTTGCCCAGAGATCTCATTCCCTGTGTGGGCAACTTTCCTTCCTAATGCTCACCCGAACTTACCTGTCCCCTAAAACTATAAGCTTCACTCAGTACTTTGCTCTGTACATAAACTGCCTGGAATCTCTGACACACCAATATAAAGGAGGAAACACAGGGGATTACCAAAAAAAAAAGCTCCCTAGTGATTCCGCCAGACTGGAAAAGGGAGAAGCTGAGCCAGAGGAAATTGGGGCAACTTGTCAACTTTTCCAAGAACTAACTGTCACAAGGCTGCTCCACTTTAAATTGATTAGAAACTTCAACCTTGAACTTTTGGGTTTTTAATTTGCCAGTGTTTGTTAGCTACAAGGAAGCCATCTTCTTAGAGGCTCCTCTCCCTTCACCAACTCCTAGTTTTATTCAATTCAGTAGCAATCATCAAAGACCCAGTCATGTACCTGAATGCCTGGCACTATGAGATACGGTTTAAAACAAAAATTAGACAGGCCACCTCTGCTTAAAGTTCCAGCACTGCACTTGGAACAAAAACCAAACTTCAAACAATAGCCCCACACACCCTCCCCACAACCACCCCAGCCTCACTTCTCTGCCTGTGTTCACCCCACCAGCCATATCCTCTGCCTTTCAGATCCTCCAGCACACCAAGACCTTAACCACTTATATTTATGTGGAGAACTGCAGGGTGAGTCAGCGTTAGTAAGTCTTGGGCTGCCTTGATGAGTTACTCCCCAGAGACAGTGACAAACACAGTGTGACTGACAACTTGCACATGGTGTGTGGAGTATTTAAAGTCCAAATTGAAAAGAGCTGCCAGGTCTGGCAGCATCATGCCCAGGACTTGGTGTGGTGGAGCAGAGGAACCGAGGCCCAGGCTGCCCTGGCACCGAGTTGCTCTCACTATGACAGCACTGGCTTGGGAGCCAGCGCCTGAGTTATTCCACACTGAAGAGCCTGTCCCTTTCCTTCAGAGTGCTCTTCCCAACGGATGTGTATATACGTTTATTTCCTCTCCCCTCCTCTAGGCTGTACATCCTATAGGGGGCAAGGACAGAGTTGTACTTAGATGAGAGCCTAGCACATAGCAGATGCCTATACAACCAACCCTCCAATAACATCATTTCATTCAGTGCCATTTTGTTGTAACATTAATGGGGGGGGGGGGGAGTAGATTCCTGACTAAGGCCAATGTGTAGGTTGGTGTGTTCTCCCCACAACACTCCCCACATCTGTGTAGGTTTTCTCTGGGTGCTCCAGTTTCCTCCCATATCTCATAGAAGGTCCACTGGTGTGTCTAAAGTGTCCCATTGTGAATGAGTGTGGGTGTGTGGGGGTGTGCCCTCACGGGAGGGGTGATGCTGGCTTATGTAGGCGTCCTGGGGAGACTATCCCAAAAGCAGAGAGAGCCACGTGGGGGCCTGGGGAAGATACAGGAGAGGAGGAGAGATCAGGGGCTCGAATGGAAAGGGTCTGACCCTACCAGTAGGTCAAAGAACATCTTGTCAGAGAGAGTGAGGAGGAAAGGAAAACGGGCCAAGTGCAGCTTCTATGGGGTCTTAGAAGTCATTATAAGAACTTGGTTTTTAACTCCGAATATGATGGGTGAGCTGGAGGTTTTTGGGCAAAGGGACCAGGATCTCACTTAGATGTTAAAAGTTGCTCTGGCCCTGTGGAGTATGGGCTTTAGGACTAAAAGAAGGAAAAAGAGGGTCTCCCTGGTGCCGCAAGGGGTTGAGCACCATACTGTGGGGCTCCTGCAGCCACTGCAGAGCTCTGAGTTTCATCCGGGGCCAGGGCGGGGCCCACATGGCACAGCAGACCTCTCCTGTCTTGCCCGCTGCTCCCCTCAGCAGTGTGTTTCAGTCCATCCGCCTGTTCTGCTCCCCACTCTGTCTCTGGTGAATCCTCTCACACCCCACACTTCTGGCCTGTACCCCAGCTCTTATATGCATAAATAAACAAAATCTTAAAAAAAAAAAAGAAGGAAAAGAAACTTATTAGCCTATTGTGACGTCCAGGTAAGAAATGGTGACGGTTTAGCCTCAGTGGCCGTCAGCACAGAGGTGTGAGAAGTGCCTGGATTTGACTTGTAGTCCGAAGGGAGAGCTGGTAACTGCTGATGAATCGGACGCATGGAGTGAAAGGTGGGAGAGAGGATGATTGGCCTGTGCAATGGGAGGAATGGGGTTTCTCTGCAACTGGCCCTGTAGAAGTCTCAGCCTACACAAAGGTCAGCTGGAGGGGGGTTCAGAACCTAGTCCTCTAGCGCATGGGGCCCACGACAAGGGGCCCTTTTGCTCAGAGCTGGCTGTCAGGCAGCTGAGCCCAGCTTACTTCCACAGAGCTTACTTAACCTCCAGGAAACTCAGGCATCACCCCCATTGGTCACTCTCAAGCCCCACTTTCACTAGATCTCTCATTCCCTGCTTAGACAAGGCAGGGCAAGGTCAGGAATTCCACTGCCTAAGTGGACACGTCCCTCAGGAAGTGCAGTGCCATTCTCTGAATTTTCTTCTTGGCGTCTTCCCTTTTGAGTTGAGGGGAAATGACAAGGAGAACTGCACTCAGTGCACACATGCTCTCCCTCAATGGACCACTCCTACTGACCCACCTACATGGAGGGTGTTAGCTGCTGCAGTGTGGGGCCAGTTTCACCCCCTCAATGTAATCCTAGAGGAGCAGCTTGATTTAAATTCTTGGCAACTTCCTTTAGATGTCTGGAGTCCTTAGCAATTTTTGTGTGTTTGTTTGAGGTGAGGGAGTGGTTGTCCTCGACTTTGGCCTTAGCTACCATTTCTAGACAATAGAAAAAGCCCCTTTTAGCTTCCTGTGCCAATTTAAAGGCTGAGGCACCCCTGCCCAAGTCACCACACAGAAGTCAGGTCCCTCAAGGAGGCTAGAAGACCCAGAAGGCTGTCTCCCTGCCTCAACTACTGAGAATCACTGCCTAGAACCTGGAAACCAAAAAGCCATGGCCGTTCTCTAATTTCTTTTCTTTTTTAAAAAAAAAAGATTTACATATTTATGCAACAAGAGTTGGGGTACAGGCCAGGGGTAGGGGTGGAAGGATTCACCAGAGACAGAGTGGAGAGCAGAACAGGCAGACGGACTCAAATACAGTGCTGAGGGGAGCAGCGGGCGAGGCAGGAGAGGTCTGCTGTGCCATGTGGGTCACCCCCCTGGCCAGGGATCGAGCTCGTGCTGCAGGTGCTTCATAGTGCGGTGTTTAACCTCTTGCACCAGGGCCTCCCTGGTGGCGCAGTGGGTTAAGCAATGCACTATGAAGCAAACCGCAGCCACTGCAGCACGAGTTCGATCCCTGCTGCCGGCCAGGGAG
>JAGFMF010011626.1:2994814-3102070 GCA_019455555.1 Galemys pyrenaicus
CCATTGATCTGCCTGTTCTGCTCCCTGCTCTCTGTGGTGAGTCCTCTCACCCCCCCACACCTCTGGCCTGTACCCCAGTGCTTGTATGCATAAATAAATTAATCTTTAAAAAAAAAAAAAAAAACCTCTTGCACCACTACGGAGGCCCCATTCTCTACTTTCTAATTAGTGGAAATGGGAACTTTTAATATCTAGAAGTTTTGGAGGGATTAAAATTTTTTTTTTTACAAAAATAGCCTCTTAAGAGAATTCACAGAAAGGAAAAGGATTTCTGAAACAAATAAAAAGATGCTCAGTCCTATCCATCATAAGAAAAGTAAAATTCAGACAAAAAATGTTTTTCACTTAGAGTTTAGCAAAAATAACATTTCAAAAAAAAATCTTGATTATAACCACTGTTGGGCGAGCACAGGGAAAGAGGCATTTCTCACATTGCTGGTGGAAATATAAATTGGTTTGACCTTTAGGGAAGGCAATTTGGCAATGTTGATCTAAATGACCAGTGCCAATATTTCTTCATCTGACAATTTCTGTTCTAGGGATTAACTCTCCAGATATCCTCTTACGGATGCTAAGGATGTAGATGGCATAGCATCCATGCACCATTGTTTGTAACAGCAAACAGATTGGAACAACTAAATCCCCACCAGCAGATATATGGTTAAATAAATTTCGTTCAGTCCTTACAATGGAGTGGTGTGCAGCAGTAAGGACAACTGAAGAAGCTCTTTGTATGTCAGCACTTGACCGAGGAAGTACCCCAGGACCCTGGAACTTGCATGCTCTAAAGGGGTCAGGCCATCTGTGTGCACGAAGACAAAGCAACACAGTGTGAAAGAACTTTAATATGATTAGTTGGAAGGGGGAGAAAAAAAGAGAGGGAGAAAGAGAGAGCGAGAGAGAGAGAGAGAGAGAGAGAGACAGAGACAGAGACAGAGACAGAGACAGAGACAGAGAGACAGAGACAGAGACAGACAGAGACAGAGAGGATAATAGTTTCCCAATAAAGCATCCAAAATTACCCATCCCCTTGTGGGTGAAGGTCCAGCCAGACAAATGTCCCGTCTGGCAAAGCAGGGCCACTAAGGTAAGGCCTGAAAGCTGGTCACAAATCTAAGGCACCTTTGGGTGGGGAACCACAGGAAGGGGATTAAAGGGGCCAGGCGAGTCTGAGATGAAAAGAGTAAAATCTCGGTACAAATCAAGGTCACGGCTGCCGTAGTCAGCCTCCCCACGTGTCCTCACCCATGAGTCTTTCCAAGTCCGCTAGGTCCCTGTTGCAAGTCCAGAGCTGAAAAGAGAGGTTGCCCTTCTCCTTGCGTCCCTGTGTCTCTCTTGAGCCCACTTGCCTTCAGTGTCCTAGAGCCTCACCAAGAGGCCTGTGTCCGATGGCACAGGACACCTCTCCTCTTTATGGGGCTGTCTCTGTTACATATGTACTGAATCAATAGCCTCCTCTAGACATGCTGTCCATCAACTTAATTTTTGGAAAAGATTTAGAGAAAAATTGTAAAAATAAAAGAGTCCCTGTATTCCCTTTCACCCAGTTTCAATTTCACGTAAGGTTGATATCTTACAGGGCACAATTTCAAAACTAATAAACCAATATTGGGACATTACTTTAATTCCAGATTTCCCTGGGTTTTCCCACTAATGTTCTCTTTCTGCTCCAGGATCCAATCCAAGACACCACACTGTATGTAATCAGCATGTCTCATAGACTTCTACATCAGTGGGTTTTCACACTTTCCTTGTTTCTCGTGGCCTTATTGGTTTTGAGTAATACTGGTCAGCTGTTTCATAGGATACCACTCAGTCTGGGTTTTCCTCCTGACAAGTCGGAGGTTTTAAGTTTCTAGAAAGAATACCACAAAGGTGAAGTGGCTTCTCACTGCATCACAGCAGGGGACATATCAGGACTGGTGACACCGGTCCTGACCTCGTGGTTAAGGCAGTCCTTGCCAGGTTTCTCCACGGCAATATGATGGTTTCTCCCTCCTCCTAACTCTATTCTTTGGAATTAAGTCATCAAGTTAAGTCCACCCTCACATGTGAAAGGGAAGTAAGCTCTACCTCCCAGAACAGGGAAGAACTACATAAATTGAATAAAATTCTTAAGACAGGAAGTCTGTCCCTTCCCACTTATTTATTTATTCTAGCATTTTCATCAATATGCATACATATATTTATTTTTTTTAATTTAGGGTCATAATGTGATACTATGTTATTTACTTTACTGTTCAAACTGTTCTGGCTTTGACCATTGGGAGGTCCTTCAGGTGGTTCCTGTATCCTTTCCATATGCTCCCATCCTGTCATTTTTTAGGTCCATCCTTCCTTACTTTTGATTCTGTTGCCGGGAAGCCAGTGGCCACCTCCCTTTCCCTGCACCTGGCTCCTTCTTCCGTGGCCTCTGGCATTTCCTTCCCTTTGACTTATAGCCTCCCTACCTCTTCCCTGGGGCCCGGCAAGACCAGCCCTTAGTGGAGGGCTGAAGACAGAAGACACCACACCTTGGCCATCCCATCACCAAGACAACCAAGAGGCCTGGCAGGAAAGCCCAGCGGTCCTGCTCCCAAACCTCCCTCCGCCTGAGGAGCACTGGGCCCTCAAGGCCTGGAGGTAGGGGCCTATGCCTGTCACATGACTGCCATCACCATGGCACTCTGGCACAGCTTCTCCTGGGATGGGGACCCAGGGAGCGAGGTCTACAGGGGAGCAGCTGTCTAGCTTTCCTCCAGGGCTCTTGGAGAGGCTGGCTTGCTTCAGTCTCCATTGCTGCCCACACCCTGAATTCTCACTCTTCTTGACCATTGTGTTTATCTCCTTTCCCACTCTGTGCCTGAGCTCTGAGATGACTGACAGAGAAAATGTTTCCTCTAAGGATTGGCAGAGAAAGAACATGGGGGTGTGGGTGTGGCTGAGCCCGTGCCTCTGTGGTCAGCGCCAATGGAAGTGAGTGTGGTGCAGGAAAACCAACTTCTCCCAGTGTTATGAGCCCACCTTTCACTCCGCATCCCCAGATTTTAGATCGGTCTTCTCGCCATCTCTCCTCCCATCACACTCACCTCTAAATGGACCTTATCTGTATCTTCCAAACATGCTTGTTCTGCTCCATTTTACAGACCAGTTCTCTCTTGAAACACAGATCCAAGCTTATAACTAATCTGTTTCAATCCCTTGAAGGGTCCCCAATGCTGTCATGATAAAGACCAATTTTTTCATAATTTAAGGGTTTTTTTATTAATTATATTTGACATCATTTGTATTCCCCAAGGAGTACCCACCACCATTCCACCCGTGCACCATCACCTCTGTCCCTTGTGCTCTTTCTGCCCTCATCCCCATCTTTGCCCTTCCCTCCTCCCCCTCTAAAGACCAAAATTTTTAACTCCGTGTACTTGACTTTACCTTCCACCACTCCCTCCTTACCTCAGCTGTCCTCCCACTGGTACTCTTCCTTCCACTGCAATCCCCACATGTTCATTGTCATCCCCCTCCTCCTCCATTCCTGCTAGGAGGTCTATTAAATGAACATACCACTTTATGTCCCTCCACTGTCAAGCCTAGAGGCTTGTCAGGGGCTGGGACAACTGGCTACAAGGAGATGGTGGCGGTAGAAGGGAAGTGGGGACCACTCTGGTGGCTCCCCACCTTCAGCATGGAATCATGGACCAAAGGGGCTATGGTCTGTAAGAGCACCAGGGGAAGAAGGGGCCGCCATGGGAAGAAGGAAGATGCAGACAGCTAGGGTCACTCCCAGCCAGGGCCGCACATCGGAGAAGACAGCAGAATTTGTCTGAAGCCAGTCTAGAGGACCACACACGTGGTCTACAGCCCGACCTCACTCGCTTTCCTGGACACAGTGAGAAGTAAGCGGGCAGACTGGGGTGGGGAGGAGGTGGAGACAGCACTTCCCACTGTCCCCAGAGCAGACTCCAAGAACCTTCCAACTCCTTACCTGCTTGCCCTATGGGCTCTGCGACAAAAGGCTCAGCCCAAGTGTACTTGCGAGGATGCTCTGACTGGCTGTCCTCAATGCAGCTTCTTCATCCTTCCTAGTAAAAGCATCCTTGAAACACTGAACAAAGCAGAAAGACCCAAATCACTTCGAACTCATGCCAAATCTCAGAGGCAATGACGGCAGCTGCATGTGGAGTCTACAGACCTTGGCCGGCCCAGGGCAGTTTTAGGACTTCTAGTCTTGCACCTGTGGGGTGTTCTCCCAAACACTCAGATTTAGCCAGTTCTAGAGAGTGTGTGGATTTTGCTGAAGACTAGGTACCAAATGGGTAGGAAAGTGATGAAATGGACACTCAGGAAAACTTCCTAGGATTAACATATCAAAATAAACACGTGGTGAAAGAAAGCCAGAATATTTCTCTAACACTTGGCATAAGGGGGCTGTTTTCTATCAGTTAAGTCTTGAATGGGACTCGGATCCAGGGGACACTGTGTGTTAGCAGCCACGCTGTTCTCACGCAAACCAGTGCCACATTCACTCAAGTAAGAAGCCGGGAGCTGAATGAAAAGCGAACTGAATGAAGCCAGTCAAGAGACCAAGGGTCCATGGGGATGAGATAGTTGAAGGGCAAGAAGGGCTCTGGACTTGATATCAGGGAAGAAGCTTCAGGTTCAGCTGCCACCTTATGGTTATGCTGGGGCTCCTGGTTCAGGTCATCCCTAGGCTGAAAAACACAGGTAGGAATACATAGTACTTTATGCACCCAAGGAGAGAGGGAAGTCCTTTCTAAAAGCAAGGCGATTGTGATGATGAGACCAATGTCTTTGGGGCCATACATACCACTCTCAGGCTCAGTGTGGAATGAATCACTTGAACCCTCCGTGAGCCCTGTCTTTGAATGGCAATAATCCATACCTCCCTCGCCTTGAGAGGTTAACTGAAATAATGACCTCCGAGCACTGAGGTCCTGGTATATGGTCCTTTGATAACTATAGACGATGCTATCATTGGATAAGGAAATCAGGGCTAGTTTCTCTCTGGGGCTTTTTTTTCTTTCTGGGTGCACAATTTGAATTCCTCAGAAGCCTTGGTTTATGATGTTTGCGTATAATGAAATACTCATAATAAAAGTATTTCTATGTTGGGATTGGATATTTATGGGGCTATCTGGATTCAACTATTTAGAATAACTCTAGGATTATGCTCAGCGAAGTAAGTCAGAAGGCAAAAGAAAAATACCAGATGGTTCCTCCCCTAGGAGAAATATAAGGGAACCAAATAAGGATCAAGGAAAGGAATAAGAACAATAATAATAAGAACAATAAAGACACAAAAACCAAAAATGAAAAGACAAGGACAAATTGGGGACACTTGGTGGGGAGAGGGGAGAAGGAGGGTTGAGGGCAGATGGGAGCACGGGGGACTGAGGTGATGGTGCACTGGTGATAGGGTGATGGGGAATACATGGGGATTATAAGTGATGTCAAATATATATAAATTTTTAAAAATTTTAATTAAAAAAAAAGAACTCTAGGATTGAAAGAAAATGCACACCCACACACGTACACCCACAGGAAATGTAAGAGCATCCCAGCTGGTTATAGTGACTGGCACGACCCTGCTGTCCCTCTTGGAGGACTGTGCTGAGTGTGTCTGGGCTATGCAGACATGGGGACTACAGGAAGCAGGCTGCACCCTAAGAGGAAGGGCGATTACCACTCTCTTAGCGGGCACCACAACAAGTTGGAGGGAGGATGGGGCCCCTGCTCAGCGCTAAGTGCCTTCAAGGCCAAGGTAAGTAAGAGTTATGAAACTGGTCTCTTTTTTTTTTTTTTTTGTCTTTTCTTTAAATAATTCTTCTTTTTCCTAAATATTTCCAGAGTTATTTCTTTATTCCTTTTTTTTTTTTAGTTTTCTGTCTCTCCAAAGTTCAAAATGGAATATTCATTTTATTAATTCTCTTTCAACAGACAAAACCATTTAAAGCTACAACTTGCCATCTGAAATAGTTTTGTCCACATAACTTTGACTTGATATGTTGTGTTTTCTTACTCATTCTTTCTCTAAAAAATACAATATTGTAATGTTGATTTCTCTATGATTCTATGTGCTATTTAGGATAATCTCCCCACCTCCTTTCCTATCTTTTTGTGACTTCCAAGGATATTTTGTTTTGCTTTGATTTAGTCATTGGTTACAATGTGGCTAAAGAATGTGGTCTCTCCACATTCTTCCTTGGGGGCTTTATTAAGGTTTCTCACATGCAGTCAATTTTTTGTGAATAGGTATAGTTGAAATACATACACTCCATAGGCCACAGATCTAGGCTTTGTAAAACAAAACATAACCATTTCGTTACAAATATTTTGCTCATTTTGAGTATCTACTGTTCCTAATGGTCCCTGAAAAAATTAGTTCCACAACCACACACACATATTAGTCACTTCTAGACAAACACAGTCAATTCTATTTTTCAGCACTTCCCAGTCTATTCTGGTTTCCCCCTTCCTGCTTTCTCCTAGGTGGTGGCATCTGGGGCATGGAACACTTCTGCAGCATTAAGGGAGACCCATCATGATGGCCGTGGTCATCCCCTGCACCTTGGCTTGCCTGGTAAGTACACCATCTTCCCCTGCCCAGCTCTCACCTGCCCGACTGCACAGGCATCAGCTCAGTTTTTCCACATGTCCACTTTCCACACTGCCCAGTTTTGGTTCACGCACTACTGGTCCAGCCCTCAAAACCACTTGCTCTGTGCCATCCTCTCCCAGTGTCCTGTGTGAGCCTGGCACAATCAGGTCCTCTAGTTCTTGAGCAATCTTGATGCCTCGTCAGGCTGCTGTTGACTTCTGCAACACTTGTGGCCTTGCTGTTCTCCCCAGAGAACCTCCACTTTGAGGGAATCACATAGCTCGCTGGATAAATTTGGGTGAAGGCTGGTTATACCCCCTTCAGGGAAGTTTCAACCCCGGAGGGCAGAGAGCAGGGTCCTTCCCCAAAAGACCCACCAACAACACCTCCAGCTGGAGGTGTCTCCTGCGCGTTGGCGCCACCTGGTGGTGAAGTGGCAGCTCGGGCCTAAGCCCTGTTTGGGGTGATAAGAGCTATATAGTGCGGGGCGCTCCGCCTGACCCGGATTCCCGGACAGCTCTCACTCTTTCCAGGAGCTGCTCTGTTGGAGCCTGTTTGGGTGATCTGGGGGACAGTGGGTAGCGAGAACAACACCTTCCACTTCGTAGGTTCCAAAATAGAGTAGCCTGTGTTTCCACAATTTGGCTCCCATACCACCAACAAGAGATAAATTGAATCCTCACCTCAGCCCAAGCAGTCCACATTACTATAGGCAAGTTCCTGTCGATTTCCCCCTCTTTTTTACAATACTTCGATATAAAATGAAAAGTGAAAACTGCAGAACTGCACCATATGACTGCGGATTTTGTTGAGCGTTTCTGTAAACAACCATCTCCGTTATTTTGAAATGTACAATAAATTCTCATTTACTAAAGAAGCTTGGAAAAGGTAAACAGTTGGAAAGTGAATTTGAATATAGTTCTATTAAAATGTTTTTGGTAAGCAATTCTTTAAATGCCAGAAATGTGTCACAGAAAACAAAATCTATAGAGATTTGAGTGTTTTGCTGTATTTCTTGAGAGATACAGGGGAAATGGTTTGCAAGCAAATGAGATGTAGTAAGCAAATAGCCATTTTTTTTTCATTTTATTATTTTTAGCAGCCCCCTGTTCACTTCTCTCTCCCCCTCCCTCTGAACCTCAGGGCCCTCAGGATATTTATGTCCACTAGTTTTTGAAAGTGTTTTATGTTATCGAATTGTCCACTGTATAAATGTCTGACATGTGTTTATTGTTCTGACTTTGCTGCACATAATTCTTTCACATTCCCTCCATTCTGCTGAAAATACCTGCATACCACCCTTCCTATGCCTATGTAATACTCCATGGTATGTCTATACCACATCTTCTTGAGCCAATTGACAATTTAGGCTGCTTCCACGCCCTAACTATTGTATAAGGCCGCTATGAACCTGTGAGATGTATGGTCTTTTGTGTATTGATCGTTTTATATTCCCTAGATAGATGCCCAAGAATGGGACTTCCAGGTCCTACAGCATTTCCATTTTTGGTCTTCTGAGGTAAATCCATAATATTTTCCATAATTGTTGCACCAGTCCACATTCCCAGCCACAGTGTCATCAGTTTTCTTTCTCTCTGTTTCTTCTCCAACACTTATTTTAGGTTTTATTTTTTAATATGTACTATCCTCATGGGTGTTTTAATCTGCCTCTTTCTTATTAAAAATGACCAACTATGAATATTTTTCAAATGTCTTTTAGCCTTTTGGATAGCTTCTTTTGTCTGTTCTATCTGCTGCCCACTTATTATGGGTTTTGTTGTTATTGTTGAATTGTGTGAGTTTTTTTTTTGGTATGTCTTAGATATTGAGCTCTCATCATTTACATATTGTGTGAATATTTTATCGATGTTACTGTTGGTTTTTATTCATTATCCCTCCCACATATGCAGTGGGCACTTGAGGTAACTGACCATCTATAAATGTTCCCATGGCAACTGGGGAATCCAGGATGCTCAGTATTGAGGTTGGTCAGGGCAGGAACCAACCCAGCAGCCAAGATGAGGGAGACCCAACCCAACCAGTCACCCAGCCAACAGAGACTGGAAGTCAAGAGAAGCAGCTGGGGGTGTGGGGAGAGAAACAACTCTCCATGAGGTCAGAAGCCCTGGCTTCTGAATGACAAGAGTCTAGTCATTCAAAGTAGCAAACAGGAGACCTGGTGGAAGGGTTCCCTAAGTCCCAATGGCTAGCTTTTTCATGGAGGATTGCCCAAGAGAACACAGGCACATTAAATTTTTGCTTAACTTTTATTTTGTCTCATATGATTTACTGGTCTTCTTTATATCCATGTTTTAAAACAATATACTTCTTATGGAAAATGTTTTATTTTATGTTATATACTATGGACATATTTTACAATATCTATTTTATTTATATCTACATAGTTATTACAGAGAGGTTACTCTGTGTGTGTGCATGTGTGTATATGTATAATTATGGACTTCTATACTAAATTACCACTAAATGGACCATTTAAATCAACAAAAATGCAATCTCTCACAGTCAGTGGGGGCAAAGGTCTAAAATCAAGGTGTTCGCTGCACTCCCTCTAAACGATTTAGGAGAGAAAAATTGTTTTACCCCTTCCAACTTCTGGTGGCACCAGGGACTTCTTGGCTTATAGTTATATCACTCTAAACTGTCTTCAAGTGGGCATGGCCTTCTCTGTGTCTGTCTGTCTCTCCGAAGGGCACTAGTCTTTGGATTTAGAGTCTATGAGAATAATCTAGGATGAACTCAACTTGAGATCATTAACTTAATTACATTTATGAAGAAGCTTTCCCCAAATCAAGTCATATACCCAAGTTCTGGTGTTTGGAGGTGAATACATTGTTTGGAGGTCATTGTTACACATACTACTGCATCTGTTTTATGTGTGTGTGAGATTTGGGTGCATTTGATGCAGGGTGTTGGAGATACAGGTAAATAAAACTTTTAAACTAAATTTAATCCTAGACTCAACACAAATTTGATTTTATTTTTCCATCATTTCTTCAGTCTTTAAATATTAACCCGAAACTAGGCCTCTTTGGTGAAACAAAGGGGTTAAGTCACAGCACTATGAAGCTATCCTTAGTCACTACTGCATGAGTTGGGTCCCCAGCCAAGGAGCTGACCCACATGGCGCAGCAGATCTCTCCTATCTCGCCTGCTGCTCCCCTCAGCAGTGTATTTCAGTAGATCTGTCTGTTCTGCTCCCCACCGTGGTGAATCCTCTCATACCCCACACCTCTGGCCTGTACCCCAGTTCTTGTATGCATAAGTAAATAGATCTTAAAAAAATAAAAAGTAACACAAAACATGCTTCTGATAACTGCATCATCTTAAGACATTCTTAAATGTGCTGTATTTTCTTTAACCATTCAGTTAATCTTGAACACTCATAACCTGTGGTACTAGAAATAAATACCTCAGTGAACAGCCTGGCAAAAATCTAGCTTCTAAAGGTGTGTAATAAATCGTTGTTTCTATCATCCCTGGGGTGAATTGTTTTTTTAGTGGCTTTATTTTATTTTTTTTAAAGATTTATTTATTTATGCATACAAGAACTGGGGTACAGACCAGAGGTGTGGGGGAGGGTGAGAGGATTCACCACAGAGAGCCGGGAGCAGAGCAGGCAGATCAACAGAAGTACACTGCTGAGGGGAGCAGTGGGCCAGGCAGGAGAGGTCNNNNGCGCCATGTGGGTCCCCTCCCTGGCCGGCAGCAGGGATCGAACTCGTGCTGCAGTGGCTGCGGTTTGCTTCATAGTGCGTTGCTTAACCCACTGCGCCACCAGGGAGGCCCCTAGTGGCTTTATTTAACATCATCATTCATTTTTGTACATTGATTTCTCCCCTCAGGTATAATACCCATAAAACTCCCTCCACCACATCACCCATGAACGAACCATAACCATAGTCCCTTGTGCACGTCCTTCCCCTGATTTGACCCCTGCCCCTTTACCTCCCCTGTTGATATCTTGGATTTATAATATGCCTGCTAGTTTTGTCTTTTTTTTTTTCTCTTTCCTGACCTCTTGTTCGGTTCCCCAATATTCCTCCCATAAGTGAAACCATATGATACTTTTCTTTTTCCTTCTGACTTATTTCACTGAGCATAATCCCTTCCAGCTCCACCCATGTTGCTGCAAATGGCATGAGTTTATCTTTTTTGATCACTGAGTAGTATTCCATTGTGTATATGTACCACATCTTCTTCATTCGCCATCTGTTTTGGGGGCATTTAGGTTGTTCCCGTATCTTAGCTATTCTAAATAGTGCTGCAATAAACATAGAAGTGCAGGTTTCCTTTCAAACTAATGTTTTTGTGTCCTTTGGGTAGTTTCCTAGGAGACACTGCCCTTCTGATAGACTAACCCAACTTTTCTTGGGGAACTAAATTTTACCCATTTCATGCTGCTTGGTGAAATCACCAATAAAGAGGCACTAAACTTCTCTAGATTAAAAAATAGACATGAAACCTGACCTAGGCTAATTTTGTGCACTCTCCATGGCAACGATGTCTTAAGAGAAGTGATAAGATTGAAAAAAGCTGTAGCTGACTCAGCAAGTAGCTGATTCATTGCTTGCTGTTACCTGGTTGCACAGATACCCACAGTGCCTGCTTGCTGTTACGTGGCTCCTGCTCTTTCCAAATCTGGTTTTTCAGTTTCTCCTTTAGTGCTGTGAGCTAGACAAAAAAGTATTTTTTCTGTTTGACTCTATCTGAGTAGATTTTTGGTTTTTGGATAAAGGCCTAATGACCAACTGCTTTATCAACATTAGTCTAAGCCAAGGCCAGAGATGAATACCACTGTTTTAGAATGAACTGTTGGGCTAAAAAGAATAAATGCAAAGTTTTATCAAAATACCACACACTTGAATTTTATTAATGCAAATAAGTGGTCAGATTTTAATAATTTGATATCCCAAAACAGTACTGTCTGTTTGCACCTATGATCTCTATACAGAACATTTATGATATTGAATAGATGTTGGGCCTCCTTGATGACTCAAGAAGTTAAGTCACAGCACTATGAAGCATCCACAGCCACTGCAGCATGAGTTTGATCCCCGGCCAGGGAGGGGACCCACATGGTGCAGCAGACCTCTCCTGTCACCCGCTGCTCCCTAAGCAGTGTGTTTCCATCTATCCATCTGTTCTGCTCCCCACTCTGTCTCTGGTGACTCCTCTCACCTCCCACGACTCTGGCCTGCACCCCTGCTCTTGTATGCATAAAGAAGTCAATCTTTAAAAAGAAACAGATGCTTGCTTTTCAATGGAGGTCAATAAAAGAGCAAAGTACTCTTTTGCTTGCCCCTCCATTTGGACTTGCTGATGGTGACACTCCACCCAGTTACTGAGGTGCTCTGTCTCTACCTAGTCCCCCACCGAGGTGAAGATGCCTTTTCAACTATTAATCAAAGATTGATAGACAGTGCATTTTCATTACAAGAGTTTTACAAACAGAAGCATCGTGCCCTGCTGAAAGAAAGCGCTTTCTAATGTTTTCAAAATTAGATTCCAAATAGTTGTCCTCACGTGCAATTTTGTTTATAATATTTTGCCATGTGCTTGCTGCTTCACACAGTCATTTGAGAAAATATTTGTCTTTATTTCAACATTGAATCTGCAAGTAGGATACAATGGAACAATATGATCTACATTCTGAATTTACATCTGTATCTCAGGTTTTATTGCACATACACCCATTTCAAACTCTTCACTAGAGCAGACAGACAGGAGGATCTGTAGCAGCAGTTTTCATATAGTGAAAGGAATATTCATGAGGAATATTCACTTGTCACCAGACAATTGAGTTAATGACTACTTCAGCATATTCCAGCAAATAAATTACCTCCTCTTCAAACTACCACAGAAGTCCTTTTAGAAAATCCCATGATTTTGCTTTTGTTTTCTACTAAGTAAAATGTCAACACTCTCTTTTGGTCAAACAGTCTTCTGCGATAACTGCTATTTTACCTTGTCTGTATATCTCACATAAGGACCTTGCAAAGCAATTCCAAAGTGTCTTGGATATCACATCTGGTTTGCTTTGGCTGATGAATAAGGAAAAGGTCTCTTTTCCATTTATTTCCAGCAATGAATAATGCTGTCTCATTTTTTAAAAAGGCTTCTGTTGTTTCTGTATGTTCAAGTGTCTGATGTATAGGATTCAGAAGAGCACATTGAATAATATCATTAACCTTTTATACACTGCAGACTTTAATTCTAAAAACTGTTTTGAGTAACACATTTTATAGAAGGAATTTTGTATCTTCATCAAATGTCAAACATCCTTCATATTCTACCACTAAAAATAGTTGGCTGTCTAGAGCAATATTTTGTCAAGCTTTCTGTTTAAATCTTCACAGACTCAAAAGTAGAAGGAACCACCTTCTTGAAATATTTTTCAAAGTCTGTTGTTTTTAAAATTTGATTAAGAAGAACAGTATAATTTTTCTCTGAAATTTTCTTCTTTTATTCATCGTCTATATTCTTTGTCATATTTGGGTCAAAGTTGTCTCGGCATGGGATGTTCTACATGATTTTAGAGTTTTACTCCTTGTAAATTTCTCAGGTGATAATGTCAATATTCTTCTTGTTAGCTCCTGCACACGCACACATGCGCACACACTTACACACAGCGGAGAGAGAATGAGGATCTTATTTGGCTTCTGACTTTGACTCATGGAAAGGCCTTCTTCACTCCAATGGTACAAAGAAACATGTCCATTTTCCTCTGCATTATGGAGGAAGATACCATTACATCTCTGCTCTATTCAGAGTTTCTCTTGATGTATAATGTGAAGTATATCCAAGCTTATCTTCTCCAGGTAGCTGTCCAACATTTGTTGATATTGATATGCCTTCTTATCATAAATTAAATCCTCTTATGCTTTTTCTTTTTTTAAAAGATTTATGCATATAAGAACTGGGGTGTAGGCCAGAGATGGGGGGTGGGAGGATTCACCAGATACAGAGTGGGGAGTAGAACAGGTAGAGCTACTGAAATCCACTGTGAGGGGAGCAGCAGGCAAGGCAGGAGAGGTCTGCTGCGTGATGTGGGTCAGTTTCCTGGCCCGGGATCAAACTCATGCTGCAGCGACTGTGGATAGCTCCATAATGCTGCACCTTAACCCCTTGTGCCACCATCGAGAGCACCCTTCTGTGCTTTATAGATGTATGTTTTCTTAATTTCTCTATATGTTTCTTTGTGCCTATTTATGAGCCAAATCCTACCATTTTGTGATAGGACTGTGTTCCTCTCCTACTCCTCTTTTCAGAATCTTTTCTTGGGTCAGTCTTCATTATGCTTTAACTCTTTCTTTGCAGAAATAATTTCAAATTTATAAATAATTATAAAAATTAAAATGCAAGAGAGATTAGACATAGTTTTATACAAAATTATCTATTATGAACTTTTCTTTATTACTTTATCTATTTTTTCCCCTCACACATAACTTTTTTGCTCAACCATTTCAGGGCAAGTTTTGAACACCATAGTCCTTGGTCCCTAAAGACACTTAAGTGTGCTGTTCTTAAGAATAGGGATATTTGGGGCTTCCCTGGTGGCGCAGTGGGTTAAGCAATGCACTATGAAGCAAACTGCAGCCACTGCAGCATGAGTTCGATCCCAGCCGCAGGCCAGAGAGGGGACCCACATGGTGTAGCAGACCTCTCCTGCCTCGCCCACTGCTCACCTCAGCAATGTGTTTCGCTCAGTCTGCCTGTTCTGCTCCCCGCTCTGTCTCTCACTGCCCACAACTCTGGCCTGGTCCCTAGTGCTTGTATGCATAATAAATAAATCTTTAAAAAAAAAAAAAGAAGAGGAATATTCTCTTACACGACCATATTAGGAGAATATCAATTTGGCCACCCACCCTAAAAATTTAGAGGAAAAGTCTTACTTGACCATCCTAAGTTCATGATTTTACACTGACTTAAGACTTTTAGCCATTCTATTATTCATATTTCATCTTTGCCATTTGTCACAATAATGCCCTTCCTCCAGTTCTCCCACCTCCAGTGCAGAATCCAGTTGTGTGCAAGACATTATATAAGTTTCCAGCTATTCTTTATAGTTCCACCCACCACGTCCCTCAAAAAAACTTCTTGGTATTTTATTGAGTCTATTGAAAAATATTTTATTAATTTTGGGAGAATTAACATCTTTTGATACTAGTCTCCCTGTTTGAGAACATCTTATACTTTTCTATCCCATATCTGCTTTTGTATTCTTTGGGAAAGTTTCGGTTTTTCTTACACAGACTTTATACATTTGTTCTAATTTACACCTATGTGTTCTGTCATTTTTCATCTGTTATATATGGTCTTCTATTTATGTCTTCTAATCGGTTGCCATTTAACTATGAAAACTATTGATTTCAGAATTTTTTTTTAAAGATTTATTTTATTTATGCATACAAGCATTGGGGTACAGGCCAGAGGTGTGGGGGGTGAGAGGATTCACCACAAACAGAGCGGGGAGCAGAATAGGCAGATCAACGGAAGTACACTGCTGAGGGGAGCAGCGGGCACAGCAGGAGAGGTCTGCTGCACCATGTGGGTCCCCTCCCTGGCCGGCAGCGGGGATCGAACTCATGCTGCAGTGGTTGCGGTTTGCTTCATAGTGCGTTCCTTAACCCACTGCGCCACCAGGGAGGCCCTGATTTCAGAATTTTTATCTTACATTACTGACCTTACAGAATTTTCTTATTATTTCTAGTTTTCAGTTGTAATCTATTATTTTCCCTGCACTTTTGCTTATATTTTAAATAAACACTGATTGGATTAAAAGGTTAGAATTTTATCCCTGAATTCTGTCTCACACACTTTCTTAATGTTGTTTTAATTCAGTCTACACTTCTTATTTATTTTAAAATCTCTTAACAATTGTCATCAATTACCTCAGAATTGCTCTTGCAATAATACTTTAAAATGTAACAAAATACCAACAACATATAAAGCATCTAATGAATGATATTCTACTTCAAGTTAAATCTTGCATACTTCTATTTGAAATGAATCATCATATGTCAGTAATTCTAAACAACAGAACTTGTTTGTGTGACCGACATGTTAAGCTGACTGATGGTAACCTACAGTTTTCAGGGAGGCTGACACCACATCTTTTAGTTTGGGCAGTGGGGCCCCTGCAGAGGGTGTCGTACACAGAGATTAAGAGTTAGAAGTGGGAGGAGGACAATCAAGCAGATCCATGAGGAGAAATACTATTACACACAGGCAAACCTTGGGTGATTCAGGAAGCTATGAACATCATTCTGAATTTCAGCTCCAGATCTGAGATGAACATTCAACAACAGAATGGACAGTGAAGAGTCTTAGATAAGCTACACATTTTATCCTCAGAATTTTTCAATTTCTTGCCTCCATTTTCTCCTGAACTTACTTCAACTATGCTTTTGTACCCACCATTCTATAAAACTTCCCATATGAAGACCACCAATGACATCCAGGTCATCAGTGTCATCAGTGAAGACTTCGTCATCAATTCTCTATCTACTTGACCCATCAGGAGCTTATGACATGCTAATCACACGTTCCCTCTTAAACCCACTTCCTCAGCAAGTCCTTCCTCTTTAAAATATATCCTCAAGTGAGTCATCTCTCATCCTTGTCTCTCTTGCTATCACACTGGTCCAAATAATCTCTCATCTGTATAACAGAAATTACATATTAAATGGGCTTCCTGTTCTTCCCTAGAATCTGCAGTTTATTCTAAATATTAAAGCAACAATGATCCTAAGTCTAAAAAGATCCCTGAAGCTCAGGTTCCTCGACTGCTTTCCCTACTCACTCTTCTAAAAGACAAAGCCCTACGGTGGCCTATAAGGCCCAATACAATTCTGACCTTCCATGATTTCTCTGATCTCCTCTCCAAATTCTCTCTGCCTTGCCAGCACTACTAAAACTGCCCTAGCCTTTTCCTGTCCTTCAGACAAACCAGGCACACTCCCACTTCAGAGCCTTTGAGCTTGCTGTTTTCTCTGCCCAAAATGCTCTTTCTCTGGATATCTGCAAAGATCATGCTCTCACCTCCTACAGTTTTCTTCTCAAATATTGTGTTTTCAATGCGGCAGTCTCTGGGCACCCTAGATCACATTGCAGATGGCCCTCACACTAGCACTCCATATTTACTGCCCTGGTCTTGTTGCCTGGTTGAATAAACAAGCTTTAAATCTTTAACCAAGGTTTAAAGATGTTATGTGACTTAGCCAAGGTCACACAAATACTCATAGGAATTCTCACAATAAGGTTGAGTTACTTGAGGGTAGATTAAACCCTGTACAAAAATGGTTGAACAACATCCCAGCTATGGCCCAGCAACAATACAATACAACATATTGTAGGTTTTCCTTTTTTGGTCTGTTTCTCCCTACAAAAAGATAAACTTCAGGACAATGGGAATTTTTACCTATTTTTAAACTGATGTATTCCAAGCACCTGTATGTGGTTTGGACATGTTGTCTTGGAAGCCCAGGGCTTGGCAGGCACTCAAAAATTATTGCTAAATGAATGAATAAATGAAATTTAAAAATACACATACAGCAGTTGTAATCAACTGACAAACTGTGGAATCTCAGGTCAAAGGAGATAATATAGAAATGGTAAATTTTGAGAAGTGATGAAAATATGTTCTTACAGAGAGGAGGGCAGAGAGACAAGAGTTGATTTCTTCCTCAAGCCATACATGAGGGGCAGGAACTGTCCAGCAAAGACCTCCTGAAGCTGGAGTGTCGCTACAGGGAAGGAAAGTCCAATTTCCATACCCCCGTCCAAAAGTACTTGATTACTGTCCTTCCTATCACATACACTATGCGATCAATTCTGGTTAACGGAATATGAGTGGGAGCTACTTACCATCTTCTTCCTGGAGGCTGCAATATAGATGGAGTGCTTTGAGCCACACTGGATCATGTGGATGAGAACAACATCCCAGCATATGGCCAAGCAACAAGACAAGAATTTGGGACCCTGGACAATCTCATGGAAAGCACATCCCCTCTGACAGAGACAAATACTCCTTACTCAAGTCACTATTTTTTAAGGCATTTTTGTACAGGGTTTAATCTACCCTCAAGTAACTCAACCTTATTGTGAAAATTCCTATGAGTATTTTTTTTAAAGATTTATTTATTTATGCATACAAGCACTGGGGTACAGGCCAGAGATTGGGGGGGGTGAGAGGATTCACCACAGAGAGCGGGGAGCAGAACAGGCAGATCAACAGAAGTACACTGCTGAGGGGAGCAGCGGGCACAGCAGGAGAGGTCTGCCACGCCATGTGGGTCCCCTCCCCGGCCGGCAGCAGGGATCGAACTCATGCTGCAGCGGCTGCGGTTTGCTTCATAGTGTGTTGCTTAACCCACTGCACCACCAGGGAGGCCCCCTATGAGTATTTGTACGACCTTGGCTAAGTCACATAACATCTTTAAACCTTGGTTATTTTATCAGCTTGTTTATTCAACATTATATTTATTCAATATAATGTTCAACATTATATTTACACAAATATTTGTTTGCCAAAATAAAATTTTTTTAAGTAAAATGAAAGATCACACATGAATAATATTATTTCAAAGGTAATTGTTATAGACTAAAACTAGGATGTGTAACTTCCAAATCTATAGGGGAGAAAGTAAGTGGAACAAAGAAATTTCAACAAGGAAAAAAATTAAAAGTAGCCTAGAAATAGAAAAGCTAGTAGAAAATGGCAAGAAAATGAATAAACAGTTCACAGAAGAAATAAAAAATGCACAACAATGCTAAAACCTAAAGAATGAGAAAATATTAATATCATATAATGGGTATGCTTATATGCTACTAGTTGGGGCATAGAATTCTTCTAGCCTTTCTAGAGACTTTTTGGTCATATATATTAACATGTAGAATGATCCAATCCTTTACCAGCTTCCAGTGCTTAAATATATTTTTATTATAAAAATTTTCAAGCATACATAAAAAAGAAGGAATAATATAATGGCCCTCAAAATACCAATAGTTTAGAGTCACTAATTCAGTAATTATCAAAGTATCAAAACTTTGCATGTAAACTAATGTGACTATATAAACTAAAGAGCTTTTACATGGAGAAAGAAACCAACATTAAAGCAAAAAGACAGCCTATTTAGTGGGGGAAAATATTGCAAACTATATATCAGGCATGGGGTTAATATCCAAAACATATAAACTACTCATACAACTCAACAATAACACTCAACCTGATTTAAAAATGGGCACAAGATCTAAATAGGCATTTTACCAAAGAAGAAATAGAGATGGCCAACAGACACATGAAGAGATGTTCTTCATTGCTTATCATCAGGGAAACAAAAATCAAAGCCACAATGAGCTATTACCTCATACTTGTCAGAATGTCTATTATCAAAAAAGGCAAGAATTAACAAGTGTTGGTGAGGATGTGGAGAGAAAGGAAGCCTCATACCTATTTATGGGTATGCAAATTGATACATCAATTATGGAAAACAGTGGAAGCTCCTTAAAAAATAAAAATGGAGGCTCCTTAAAAAATAAAAAATAGAATTACCATATGATCCTGCAATTCCCCTTTGGATATTTATCTGAAGAATATGGAAACACTAGATATATGTACCTTATGTTCACTATAGCACTTTTTGCAAAGGTCAATATATGAAATTAATATAAGTGCCCATTGATGGACATAGATGGGAAAAGATGTGATATATATCTATATATGCACATTGGAGTATTACTCAGCTATAAAGAGATGAATTTTTACCATTTGCCACAACATCAGTGGACTTGGAGGGGTTATGCTAAGTAAAATAAGTCAAAAGGAGAAAGACATATACCCTTCATATATAGAAGATAAGGAAAACAAAGCAAACCAACAAACTAAACAAACTCCCAGATTCATATAACAGTGGCTATCAAAGGGTAAGGGAGTAGGGAAGAACAGGTAGAAGAGAAGTTTGGATGGCAGTGGACGGTACTTAGTGAATTGGCATGCACATTTGCTGAGGTGTGAATTTATACACCTGAAACAGGTAGTGTTGTAAATCAATATTATCCCAACAAAGAAGCTTTTTGAAAGGATTTTTCTACCCTTGCTTTACCTCCCTGTTTTCTTCCTTCCCCTCCCTCCTCCTTGTTCTCCTTCTCCTCTTCCCCTCCTTCTCCTCCTCTTCCAGCTCCTCCATTTTTTGTTATGTAAGTATTCTAACGCAAATCCCAGACTTCACATCACTTCACTGTGTCTAAGAAATTTCACCATTTCTTAAATAACCATTTATTATGCCTAAAAAGAGTCCCTTTTTTTTTTTTTAAGATTTTTTTGTTTATGCACACAAGAGCAGGGGCACAGGCCAGAGGCGTGGGAGGGGAGAGGCTCCACCAGAGAGAGTGGGGAGCAGAACAGGCAGATGGACTGAAACGCACTGCTGAGGGGAGCAGTGGGTTGTGGCAAAGGTCACATATATGCTGCGCCATGTGGGTCATCCCCCTGGCCACTGGCAGGGATTGAACTCTTGTTTGTTTCATAGTGCGTTGCTTAACCCACTGTGCCACCAGGGAGGCCCTAAATAGAGTCCTTTTATCTGACCATGCTGTCACCCTAATCTCAGATTTTCAGGCTCCAGGACTGTGAGAAATAAATTTTTGTTGTTATAAACTATTCAGTCTGTGATATTTTATTACAGCTGCCCAAATTAAGGCAATATCCTCACCAACACTGATTATTTGCCTTTTTGAATTGTCAAACTAAGTCTTACGTTAATTGCAGTTCTGACTCTCAGAAACGGAATCTCAAAACCAGTCAATCAAGGAGGACTCTCCTGGCCAGAAGCGGTTAGGTAATTTGCCTGACAGACCACTGCAATACCTTGAAGGAAAGTACCCTTCCAATAACCAATACACTTCTTTGTCTGGTACAGCTTCCTAGGCAAAAAAGTTGCAGTACAATTTAATAAGGTTAAAAACTAAGCCCCCACTCCTTGCCCAGCAGGCAGATTTGGGAGGCTTGAATGGATAAGGGGATGGTATGGTTGCTTAGGGTCAAGGCCATAAGACTGACCACCATGACCAGAAAGCCAGCCCACTCCAGGAATGCAGAAGCAGAGGCCAGCATCTGAGACAAACACGCCAGCAGACAACTGGTACCCCAAGTTAAAATGCCCATGAAAACAGTATAAAAGAGCCTCAAATCCTCCTTTATGCGCAGACTTCTCCCCTCTCGCCCTCCAATTCTCTTAACAGTGTATTTCTTTCTTTCTTTTTTTATGTATATATTTTTTAATATAAAATTTTTTAAAATTTACATATATTTGACATCAATTATAATCCCCATGTATTCCCCATCACCGTAACACCAGTGCACCATCACCTCAGTCCCCCGTGCTCCCGTCTGCCCTCAACCCTCCCCCTCTTCCCTCCCCACCAAGTGTCCCCAGTTTGTCCTTGTCTTTTCATTTTTGGTTTTTGTTTCTTTCTTGTTGTTGTTATTATTATTGTTCTTAATCCTTTCCTTGATCCTTATTTGGTTCCCTTATGTTCCTCCTAGGGAAGGAACCATCTGGTATTTTTCTTTTGCCTTCTGACTTACTTCGCTGAGCATAATCCCTTCCAGTTCTATCCATGTTCCTATGAATGAGTCTAGTTTTTCATTTCTGACTGCTGAGTAGTATTCCATCGTGTATATGTACCACAGCTTCCCAATCCACTCATCTGTTTTTGGGCATTTAGGTTGTTTCCAGGTCTTACCTATTGTAAAGAGTGCTGCTATAAACATAAGGGTGCAGGTATCCTTTCAAATCAGTGTATTTGTGACTTTTGGGTATATTCCTAGGAGTGAGATTGCTGGATCATATGGAAGTTCCATTCTTAGTAGACTGAGGAACCACCATACTGCTTTCCATAATGGTTGCACCAGCTTGCATTCCCACCAGCAGTGTAAGATAGTTCCTTTTTCTCCACATCCTTGCCAACATTTGTTTTTGCTACTTTTTTTGATATCGATTCTCTTAACAGTGTATTTCAATACATCTGCCTTTCCTGTTCTCTTCTCTGTCTGTGGTGAATTCATTCACCCCCATACCTCCAGCATCACCTTGATATTTCTCCCCACAACATTCTCCCCTCCCTTCAGCCTATAAAAGCCTTTCATCTTGTTAGTTCTTCTGAGCTCCCTTTTATCTGCTAGAACAGATGTTGCCAGATTCGTGACTCATTGAATAAAGTCAATAAGATCTTTAAATTGCACTCAGTAGAATTTGGTTTTTGAACAATCGATCATAGAGAAGTGAAAAGCAGGCAGCTTCAAACGGCATATACACACAGAGTTCTGTCTTTGATAAAATGTCAAAAGCCTCCTTGTCCCTCCCAGGCCCATCTCTCCACTAGCCAGCACGGTAGCCGCCATCTGTTCTGATCGGTTGTGATCTGGCTATAAATGTCCTGACCACCACCACTGGGTAGGAATTCAGCTCTGAATCTGAGACTGGAACTCAGATGCCTCCACCGTGCAGTGGTGAGAAGGTGGGCAAACCACAGAGCAGTTTCCTTTCTCAGGGGACCTGCTGCTGACCTCAGCCAGAAGCCTAGTTTGCCAGGCCTTCCCATTAATCAAAGGAAGCTAGAAACTCTGATAGTATCTGAAAAGTCTTTGAAATGTCACTTCAAACTTAAAAAGGGGAAAAAGTCCTATTTGGACCAAACAAAACACAATTGTTGACTTGACTTGGGCCCTGCTTAAACTCTGCCACTGTTGCAGGGAGAACTGGTAAAAACAGAGGTTACACAGGGACTGCAGAACCAACACAAAGAGAAAATTGCCCCTTTGGTATTACTTTATTAAACTAAAAGTAACTGCAAACAATTCCACAACTTTCTGGCTTCCAATTCAAATACAATTTTATAGGCTTTTTCCTTAACTTCCTTGAATAGTATACTTGGTCTCTATTCTCTAACTCACAAAGTCTTGGCTCCCAGCAACATTAGCTTAATTTCTTTTTCCTACTTTACATAAAATAGTTTCAGAATAATACTATGCACATTCACAGTAAAGTAAGTTCAAGATTTCTTTGGAGTTCCACTCCAAAGTGTTCATTCCACTTTGATGTTCAGGATGAAATGTACATTCTACAAAAATTGACAGTAAAGGCACATATGCTAACAAGTGAAAACCTCCCCCATTGTTCTGGTGTTGGTCCACAATACTTCCTTTGGGCCCTACTTAAGCTTAGGAGAATGCGCCCCTGCTGGGAGGTTGAACAAGGAAACAAAACTCATTTTTCCAGAAAACTTGGAAGGCAACTTTGCTGTCTATCCACAGTGGAGGGAACTTGCCTCTGGAGACCTGGGTTAAGTTATCTGAGGGTACTCACCTCCCTTGAAAAACTCAAAAGCGTCTTCTTTTAAGGAGCTTTGTAGCTGTCTGCCAACTTTCCCATCTTCTGTCTCTCCTTGAAAACCCACAGTCCCTGGGTTTTAGGAAGCCCAAGCCTGGAAGTACAATCTTCAGTGGTGATCTGTATAACCTTGACTGGGAGTAGATGGACTTGCCTGCCAAGAACAATATACCATGAATGGTTGCAGAATCCCGGGAACACAGGACCTTTGGGTCCTCAGGAATCTCAGAGACAGGGGAACAGGGGCAAGAACTGAGTTGTTCAAAGCCTAATAAGGGAGAAGAGGTTTTTACATTCTTTAGAGGAGCTGTTACTCTGACGGCAGTGACTTCCCCAAGTCTTAAACTGATCTGGCGTCATTGAGGGCTTTTGCTGCCACTTACCGGGATGCTCAGTCCGGAGCAAGATGGCCTGTTTTAGACAAGGACACTTGTGCAAGGAAACCAAGCCTGGAATTGGGAGAATGCGCCCCTGCTGGGGGTGGGGAGGGGGGGCGGGATTCGGGGAGGTGGAGAAGGTCGAACGCGCTGGGCAAAGAAGTAGGCCGCGCTCAGAACTGGCCGAAGGAAAGTTTCCTAGAGCAGGTCACGCCTCCCGGCGCAGTCTGTTTGGCTTTAAGTAGCTCACTCGGTTTGCACTTTGATTTCCTGAACCAACTGCCAAGGAAACAAGTGCCAGCCAAGTGGTCTCAACCCCAAGCCTGAATTTCCCGGTCCTGTTCGCTCCACCTGCGGGCCTGGGCCTTCGCCTAGTCCCATCCCTCCTCCTCCCACCGACTCCTCCCACTATCGCCCCGCCCCTCGGCGCTCCTCCCACCGGCTCCGCCCAACAGCGCTCCGCCCCTCGGCGCTCCCCCACCGGCTCCGCCCACAAGTGCCCCGCCCATCAGCGCCCCTCCCACCGCACACACCCACCGGCCCCTCCCACCGACGCTCCTCCCAGCGCGACTACCCGTACCGCAGTGCTCAGGCCGCTGCGGGGTCTCCTGTTCCTGCGCTGACGGACAGAGGTCGCAGGCATGGAAGGTGCCCTGGGACGCGCAGTGTGCGTGCTGACCGGGGCCTCCCGCGGCTTCGGCCGGGCTCTCGCCCCGCTCCTGGTCCCATTGCTGTCACCGGGCTCGGTGCTGGTCATCAGCGCCCGCAGCGACGAGGCGTTGAGGCAGCTGGAGGCCGAGCTGAACGCGGAGAGGCCGAGTCTGCGCGTGGAGCGCGTGCCCGCCGACCTGGGCACCGAGGCTGGCTTGCAGCAGCTGCTTGGCGCTCTGGGGAAGTTCCCCAGACCCGAGGGGCTGCAGCGACTGCTGCTCATCAACAACGCGGGTAAGACCTCGTGCGAACGCTTGGAATACTGCTTAGCGTTCTGCTTAATACCCCCAACGCCCCCCGCCCCTTCACTTCTCCCACCGCTTGGAAACTTAAACGTGACTCCTGTGAGTCAGGAAAGACACCTGAAGGTGCTGACGAAGTGGAAGGCCGGTGCAGTCGGGGCACCTCATTTACCTCCTCCCCCGCGGGGTTGGAAGGCCAGGTTTTCCACGGCGCTGTCGAACGTTCCGGATGTTCTCACCCGCGCCCTCTGGCGGAAACCTGAGTAAAGACTTGGGGTCTAAAGGCAGAAATAAATTCCACGGCCAGAATTTCTCTGGGATTCCAGAGCAGGGCATGAACCTCCTCGGTTTGCAAGTTGGATGAATGGTTGGATCTCATGTCTGTCTGTCTGCATGGCTGGGGAAGAGGGAAGCATCTTCCGAAGCATAAAGGGGTCTCTTACTCTAGTTCTGCATGGGAAGGGGTGTCTGGAGGGATTTGGAGAGAACTGAGAGAAGAGAAAGCCCCTCCTGCTCTGGATGAAACCTAAGGTCTGTTTTTTCAGGTACTCTTGGGGATGTGTCCAGAGGCTTTGTGGACCTGGGGGACCCAGCTGAAGTCAACAGCTACTGGGCTCTGAACTTGACCTCTGCATTCTGCCTGACATCCAGCATCCTGAAGGCCTTCCGGGACAGTCCTGGCGTCAGCAAGACTGTGGTTAACATCTCTTCCCTTTGTGCCCTGCAGCCTTTCAAGGGCTGGGCACTGTACTGTGCGGGGAAGGCTGCCCGGGACATGATGTTCCAGGTCCTGGCTACAGAAGAACCTAGTGTGAGGGTTCTGAGCTATGCTCCAGGTAGGAGGGCACTCTGCCTCCCCTGCCCCTCAGAACCACTGGTTCTCCTAATCTATCCCTCCGGGAATTTTTTTGTCCCTGATTCATTGCCCAACACTCAGTAAGGGAAATACAGGTGCCAAGAAAGTTAAAGCTGGTAGGAAAGGGAACTGTAGTAACAGGATACGGAGAGAATGCAGAGCAGCCTGGACTGGAGGGTGGCGCCAGATGTCTGAGATATTAGAGTTTGAGAAAAGATTAAGGTTTGAACTCCAGATCTGTCTGTAGCCCATTTCGACATGTGAACAGGTAAGATGCTACCTTGTCTCATAAGGCATTTTGGAGGACTGAAACGGTAATAGATGTGAAAATGATACCTAGTTGTGAAGTGCTAACTGTTAGCACTTCTAATTGTTAGGTAGAAACTGTGGTGTTTTCATATGTTTACTTCTCTGCATCCTTTCTTGATAGGAAAACCTTGAAGGCAGGGCCCATGCACGATTGTATGTGTCCAGCACCTAGCAAAGCACCACACTGAGTCACCCTACACTCAATGCTACTTGAATGATGAGCAGATAGTTGTTGTTGAATGCTCACCACCCTAGATTGAAGTGGGCTGGAATACTGGGGTGTGCTGGGATAAATAAGGGGCCCCTGTCCTCATGGTAAGGGTAGGACCAGCCTTGTGACACTTGGTCTGATTTCTCATCACCCCACCACGATGCCACTGTGACCCTTTCTTAGAAGTGAGGCTTCCATTCTAGGCTTGATTGCTGGAATTAGAAAGTGGTGACATAGCTGTTGCATAATGGAGGAACTCAGGTGGACATCCAATGGCCTATTCCCCCTGGGACTCTGCGGACAATGAAGTAGTGACCTGATTAAAGTCCAGATGTGGCAGCGCCTAAATCAAACCTTGCCTTTCTACTTCCTCATGTTCTTCAATGCTCAGTTCTCTCTCATTCCCTAGCACACACAGTTATTCTTGTAGCCAGCACTAGATCGTTTACTGTAATATGTCTTGGAGCAGGTCATTTTGTGTTGAAATTTGGGCATGACCTATTAGCTACATGGACTTAGATGTTCAAACCGCTGCAGATTTGAGAGGTTCATGGCCATTGTTTCTTTAAAGTTTTCTCTTCTTGCTCTGGGACTCCAAAGCCATGTGCATTATTTCTTTTAATGGTATTCCTTAATCAATGTAGACCTTCTGTACTCTCTTTCATTCTTTTTTTTCCATTTTGTTCTTCTGGCTGGGTGATTTCAAATGGCCTGTCTTCTAGCTCACAAGTAGACTCTTTGATTGGGTCTGTTGCTGACTTCTTTGTTCAATCATTGGGTTTTTTTCAAGCCAGGATTTTTTTTTTTTTAATGGTTTCTGTTTCTGTGTTGAACTTTGCGTTTTGTCCATGCATGGTTTTCTTAATTTAATTTGTCTATTTGTGTTTTCTTGTAGTTCAGTGAATTTCTTTAAGAGGATTATATTGAATTAGATTATTTCTTGGACAGTTCATATATCTCTTTAGGACCAGCCATCCACGTTTTTGTAGTTACCTTTGTTGGTGTCATATTTCCTTGATTATTCTTGATCTTTACATCCTTGCCTTTATTTCTGGATTTGAGGAAGTAAGAACCTCTTTCAGTTTTTACACACTGACTTCGGTTGGTAAATCTCTTCACTAGTCAGCCTTCCCAGAGAGTGTCGGCAGGCCATTAAGTGACATCTGTGGTGGGCTTGTTGCTGGAATCCTTGGGTGACCTGGTGCTAGGGTGGGTTGAAAGCTTAGGTCCCTGGTAACAAGTCTGGTGATGAGCCTGGCCAGGAACCTAGGTTCATGGCTGCTTGCCTAGAGGCTGGGTTTGAAAGCACTGACTGGGAACCTGGACCCCCAAGAGCTGTGAAAGGCCATGGGAGCAGGCTGGTGCTAAGAGCCTGCTGCTAAGGGAACCACCTGAGGCTATAGGAATCAGCTAGTGCTAGAGTGGATGTGAGCCTCTGGGAGGTTAGAGGTGATAGAGCTGCCTGGGGACACTGCCAGGGCCTGTTGGAGCCAACAGGTGTCAGGGTGGATTAAGGACTAGTGTCAGGGAGCCTGTGTCATGGAAGCTGTCTGGGATGGCAGGAAGTACCTGGAGCTGCTGGAGCAGCTGGATTGTTAAGAGCCAAGGGCTTTGTGAGTTGGCCTGGTGCTGGGGTGGGCTGGCTCTAGTCTTGTGCTCACTTCATTCTTCTTCCATAGCAAGGGTCTCACTCTGTACTGGGCTGCTCAGTTTTGGAGTAGGAGGTATGGAATAGTATAATTCTATCTTTCCTGTCCTCTTCAATGCACTTAATGCATACCTTTTTATTTCTGTTTCACCCAGGTGGTGTAACCCCTTACCTGGAATCCTTAACTCTTGTGAAGGTATATATTGTATGCAAATAGATGTTGAAATTGATAATTCTGTGGAAAAACAAGTGCTAGAAATTCCTGTGCTGCCATTTTGCTGACTAGTAATGTTTTATAGCAAGGTGCAGTTAGCAGAGAGCTACAGATGGAATCGAAGCAGGGAGAAAACCAAGACTATATTAAGGGCATAACTGTCAGGGTATGCAGAAGCACAGTGTCCTCCCTAGTGACCAGATGGCTGTGGGGACAGAGGGGAGGGAGGAGGAGGTGCTGGGAGAAGAGCACTTCGTTAACAGAAACAGGAAAGTGGGGAGGAGATGCTGGTTGGAGATAAGTTTGGTTGTAGATCCAGTGGCCTGGGGGGACCACGTTCAGTGTGCACTGGAGTTTGAGTCTGTAACTCAGCAGTGACGGCTAGGTCCTCGGTGAGCCTGACATCTCTGGCCTCACCTGACTCCACCCTCCACCCCCACTTTACATGCACAGCAGGCCCCCCTGATCTTCTGCTCTTCATCCCCTAGGCCCCCTGGACACAGACATGCAGCATGTGGCCCGGGAGACCTCTGTGGACCCAGAATTACGAAAAAGACTGCAGGAGCTGAAGACAAAGGGGGAGCTGGTGGATTGTAGAATGTCAGCTCAGAAACTGCTGAGCTTGCTGCAAAAAGATACGTTCAAGTCCGGAGCCCATATTGACTACTATGATGAATAAGCCCATGCTCTTGTTCCTGGGCCTTTCATCCCCTCTTCGGGCACAGGAGCCCTGTGACTCCCCACATCCGGCCACACTGCCAGACCTGCCTTACACAGATAAGCCCCAGCCAGCTCTGAGGCCCTCGACCCCTGGAGTCCCAGTCCTCAGGAGAGCGGGAGAGTCAGGGAGAGACCTGGGAGAGAGAATTAGAGTATTGGTGTCCTTGCCCCTCAGGAACAGAATTTCAAGGATGGATAAAGCAGGAACAGATGCTGTGACACTGAAAAGAGGTTGGGTCTCCTAACTTGGGCCAGTTCATGGGAAGAAGAGGGGTGAACTGGCGCCACATAGGGGGGGGCTCCTGCAGGACCACAGGAGACCTGCGGGGAGAGAGTATAGCGCAAGTTCTGTCCCACAGGGATGCCCCTTGCTCGGGGTAGCTGGCCCTGTTCAGCTTCATGTATTCACTCTGATACCCTTACCCTCCAGAATCTACCACCTGTCCCTCAGACAGGTCTCGTCAAAGGCAGAAACAAATAAAAGATGATTGTCCTTTAATAGTGCCTGCTTTCTCTGCTGATATAGAGCTACAACTAACTCCCTGGTTTGCTGGATCTGGGGGTGTAACTGACACAATTAACCCAAAGTTGGAATGCGACCTTTCTGTCCTGGGGAGTTGTCTGCAGCTACCTCTTCTCACTGAGCCCTGCCCAGTGGCAAGCCTTATTCAGACAGACTTGGCCAAAGTGGGCACCCCAGACCCTGTTTCTTCATGCCTCTGCCTACACTGATCTGTTTTTATTACCTTTCCTCAACCTTGACCTGTTCAAGCAGTATCTTACCTGCCAGGTCTGAGGCTGAGTCTTTTCCCTGGTTCTCTTGGATTCCCAGTTCTACCCTCACCCACATGCAATGCTCCGGATAGGTTCCTCAGGGCCCCTGTCATAGGCCCTCCTGGTAATGTCCAGCTGGGCTTAGGTCAGGGAGGTGGGCAGATTCCAAGAGAGGGCGGCCTTAAGAAAGCAGGAGTGCAACCAGAACTTCTGCCAGCCTATTAATAGACATGCTGAGGTCTACAGCCAACCAGCCCCTCACCCTGGCCCTATTTGGGAGGGCAGCACCTGGTGCACGCCAGCTTCCTCCAGAATCAGTCCTGCAGGAGGGAACTCTGCTCCTTGTGCACAGCAGAGGGCGCACGGAGGCCAGGCTTCCCGGAGAACAGGCAGCAGCATTTCTCTGAAACTTGTCCTGGAGGTAGGCCCGAGTCAGAGCAGGCAGTGCTGGTATTCTAGGGGGTGTGAGCAACACATGTTGTGTTCACCCAGTACAGCCTTTGCCCTCACTAGAGTCAAAATTGCTGTATTCATATTCCTTTTGCCAGTGGGTAACCCAAGCAAGTCACTTTGCTTCTCCTTGCCTCAATTTCCCAGTCTGACAAATGTGGATTTATAACAGTGCCTCCCTCAAAGGATCATTGTGAATATTGTGATGTGTGCTTATAAATGTTCAGCATGGTGCTAGCATTGCAGCAAGTGCCAGAGAGGCTAATATTATACATTGCCTGTTAATATCAAGATGCAGATCATCCTGAAGCCCCACATGCAGGCTCATAATCTCCAATCACCTTCCTTCCTGCCCCTGCAGACCTGTAGCAAGACCTCTCACTGTACTGCCCTATTCCAGACCCTAGTGGGGCTGGTGTTCAGTCGAGAGCTTGTCCTGGACTCACCAGAAAGTGCAGGAGCCTGGAATTAGGAACCCTGGGTCTTACTTCCTGTGTGCCCATACTGCCAGGCCCTCAGGAAGTTCCTCCCTTCCCTCTGGCTGCACTTTCTTTAGACTAGAGGAGCTCTAAGATCCTGCAAATCTTTTTCCAGGTGAAACAACCCAAATGCCCAAAAGTAGACTGGATCAAGAAGATGTGGTACATTTACACAATGGAATATTATTTGGCAATCAAAAATGACAAACTAGGGCCATTTATAGAAACTTAGATGGAGCTAGAAGGAATTATACTCAGTGAAACAAGTCAGAAGGCAAGAGAAAAATATTGGATGACTCCACTTTTAGGAGGAATGTGAAAGAACAACAGCAACAAAAAAGAAAAAAAAACAAGAGCTCAAGGAAATGGGCAATTACAACCAAAAACAAACAAAAAAAACCTCATCAAGGTCAAAAGGTCAAAGATAAACCAAAGGGATAATGGTGGGGGAGGGCAAAGACAGGGATGAGGGCAGAAAGAGCACAAGGGACTGAGGTGATGGTGCACAGGTGGGATGGTGGTGGGAACTCCCTGGGGAATACAGATGATGTCAAATATAATTAAATTTTTAAAAAAATCTTTCTCCAGGTGTTTCAAACGTCGTCATTCTGCACCCAGTGGCATCAGGTTTGCCTCTAAAGTTGGGGCTATGCCCACCTGGGCTGCCCCTTCTGTCATTGTGGGCCTTGGGTCATTTTTTTTTTAAAGATTTATTTATTTATGCATATAAGCACTGGGGTACAGGCCAGAGGTGTGGGGGTGGTGAGAGAATTCACCAGACAGAGCAGGATGCAGAACAGGCAGATCGACAGAAACACACTGCTGAAAGGAGCAGCGGGCGAGGCAGGAGAGGTCTGCTACACCATATGGGTCCCCACCCTGGCCGGCGGCAGGGATCGAACTCATGCTGCAGTGGCTGCGGTTTGCTTCATAGTGTGTTGCTTAACTGCGCCACCAGGGCGGGCCCAGGGCCTTGGGTCATTTTTCCCACGGGTCCCCTTGCTTCTGTGGGAGTGAGGGCAGTCAGCGCCAGCCCTACCCTAGTGCAGGTCTGGTGGTGCTATCTCCCCTCTCCCTGCCCAGGGGGCGGGCCAGAGCTTAGTGAGGAGTACCACATGTCCCCACAAGGGGGCGAGGCCCTCCCACACCTGACATTGGTCTTGTCTGAGCCCAGGGATTTAAAGAACCTTGGAAATGACCCTAGACTTTCCCCCCCTATGCTAGGACTTCTGGCCTCTCAGGGGCCTCCAGGGAGCAGGGGAGGCAGAAAGGGCTGCGATCACTCTTCCTGGCAGGCCCCAAGACCTCCTCAGTGGCTCATGGACTGTCATGGGGATTCCCTAGGGCACATTCCTTGACCTGGACTCAGCCTCCCCAGGCCCCTACCCTTGGAGCAGGGGCACATCTGTGTTCCCAGAGTGCGCGGCCTGGCCTGATCTTGGCCACCGCACACGTGAGCACATGTAAGCGCACACAATACATGCCTGCACATGCCCGGACCCCAGCTGCCAGGTTAACAGGGCTTCAGATTAGCCAAAACACAAACAGGGTTTCTCTTTGTCTTTGACATGAATGAGCTGAGCAGTTATTTTGATTTTGTATTTAATACCCCTGAGCTGGGGCCAGCAGCTGGTCTGTGAGAAGCAGGGAAGTGACAGTGACGGTGTAGGCCTCACCCCAGGGAGCTCCAGCACCTCTGTCCCTGAGGACGACCAGCTGGGACTGGGCTGGTCAGAAGCTCGCCCAGCCCAGTTCTGTATTGTCCTGTGAACACACGCCAGGCTCGTGGCTGAGTCCTTTGTTAGCCAAGACCGGGGCGCCTGCTGTGCCCACGGCCCTACTTGGAGGCTCCTCAGGGTCACACACCAGCCTAGCCTCCCCCCACCACTCGTGCTGGGAGCTGGGCTTCAGGGCATGGTCTTCTGGCCTCCTTTGCCCACTGCCTCTCCCCGGAGAAGGTGTGGGGATGACTCGTGGGTGTGTAGCGACGCCCACTCACATAGCACATGTGTGAACACACCCCCAGTGCCAGGTGTGTTCCTTCACCATCCGAGTCCCAGGGGCGTGCTGAAGAGCACTCTGGCAACTACCAGAGTGGAGACCCCGTGAGGGCGACACCTCCCGGCCCTTGGCGTCTCCACAATCTGGGCTGTGAGGGAGGGGAGTGGACCAGTAACAAACAGACTGCGTGCAGGGAAGCTAGCTGAGCAATCACTCTGAGCCTCTGGGCCTGGCTGGGGGAGGACAAAGCAGATCTGAGGCGAGCAGGGAGTGAGCCATCCTTGCCCCGTCCCAGCCTTGAGGTCTTGTCTGCAACACTGGGGCATGAGACCCAATGCTGGATGTTCCCTCAGAATTCTAAAGGAATTCTGAAGAAGCCTTCCTGCCTGCCCCACCTGGGAACCCTGTTTCTTGCCAACAAGGCTCCTTACCTGCCCTCTGTCTTCTTCACCCACCTTTCAGCATACCCGCTCAGCCCTTAGTGTGAACTGGGAGAGCCCTGGATTTCTGTTTTTGGTGAGGAGTTAGGGAAAAGAGGGATTTAGGGAGTTTAAAGTTACTTTTTTCCTTTAGGGGATTTTCACACATGTTCAGTGATCCCTCCACTAACTTGGAAGCTTTCTACAGGCCCATGTATCACCTCCCCAACCCCAGGCTACGTGAAGAGACAGGCCTCCCTCCCACTCCCAGACCCAGACCCGGTGCCTCCTTGTGGAGCTGCAGAAGCCCTTCTGTCCTGAACGTCGGTTCAGGTCTTGGTCCTGCTGCTGCAGAAGCCTTTCCTGCCTGGACCCTGCCCTTGTAAGCCCCAACTTGACCCCAGGGATCTAAGCTTCAGGCTCAAGAAGTTGTATGTATTCCCAGTCCTGACCCACTGGGACAGTGTTGCATGTTTGATGAATGAATGAATGAATGAATGAATGAACGAACGAGTGCAGGAATCAGTGCTGCTGTGCTCCACTGCTGGGGAGTAATGAAACCTCTGAAAGGGCTGGGTGTGGAGCCTTATGCCTGGGAGTCCGGCTTCTGCAGACAAGCACCCCCCCAACCCAGGTATCTCCATGTGCGGCTTCAGAACCCCCTTGTGTTCCCCCAGGAAAGCCCCCACACATGTTTATTGTGGAAGTGGGAAGGGGGTCTGGCCTATATCAGTATCACTTGGAGAATAAAAAAGCATTGTCCCACAGTTCCTCCTTCACCCTATATTGCCAATTTGCTGGGTCTAGATGGTATTCCCACTCACACTCACTAGAGCATTAAAGTAAGTTGGGAAAAAGAATCAATCAATTAGTTCTAAAAGTGAACTGTAAGCCCAGATGGTATTGGCAGAGACCAAAGGAAGCAGCCCTCCTCAGAAAAGGGGAAGCCCGGGGGACAGAGCCAAGGTTGGGGTTGGTGTTAGTGTGAGGTCAGAACTGAGACTCAATTAAGGATCGATGGCCACTGTGAGGCCAGATGCAGGGTCAGCTCAGGGCTGGGCGAGGCTCAGTGTGTAGTAGATGGAGACAGAGATGGAAAACTTTGGGGAGCAAAAGAGGCCTGCACTGTTGGCTTTTAAAATGCTAACTTAGGCCCTCCCTGGTGGTGCAGTGGGTTAAGCAACGCACTATGAAGCAAACCGCAGCCACTGCAGCACGAGTTCGATCCCTGCTGCCGGCCAGGGAGGGGACCCACATGACGCAGCAGACCTCTCCTGCTGTGCCCGCTGCTCCCCTCAGCAGTGTACTTCTGTTGATCTGCCTGTTCTTTCCCCACTCTGTCTGGTGGAGTCTCTTAACCCCCACACCTCTGGCCTGTACCCCAGTGCTTGTATGCATAGATAAATAAATCTTTAAGAAAATAAAATGCTAACTTGTACTAGTGATCAGGGCCAGGGAAGCTAGCCCAAGGGAGGAGAAGGCCAGGCCTGGAAACAGTGACCAAGCCCAGGGGCAGGGTTGCTCTCTGGCCCCAGGACAATCCCAGGTTCCTCCAGCCCATCCCTGGACACAAGTCCCTCGCACAGGGCAGGGAGAACTACATCACTGTGTCGCACAAACGGCGACCCCTAAGAGTCCATCCATGTGGCTGCCTGGTGGGCAGGCAGAGGACCAGGGCAGAGTGAGCAAGTTGAGAGGAGGCAAGTGTCCTCCCTGCAGCATCAGGCCACGGCGCCGCACAGACCCCGCGAGGGTGAAAGATGGAGACAGGACATCAGGACAGTGAGAGGAACATGGAGACACACAGGAAAACCGAGACGGAGAGATTCAACATTTCGACGGAGGGAGAGCGACTGAGAGCAGCCGCGCACACTCACACACACTCATACACTCTCTCACACACACACACACACACCCAGCCGGCCGCCCTGAGCCTCGCTGGAAATAATCCCGCTCGCGACGCTGGAGCCTCAGCTGCACAGGCGGTGCAGAGCTGTTACCTTGCACATCTGTCAGCTCCAAATGTAGAAGCTGTCATAGGGATGTGTGTGTGCATGTGTGCGTGTGTGTGTGTGTGTGCGTGCTTGCCTGTTCCTCCCAGAGAATTCTGAGGCCTTCGCCTGGCACAGGGAGATCCCCGAGAGGCAGTGGGCTCCCCAGGAAGTGCACACTCTGAGAAGAAGCCCTGCTAATTCCCATCCTTTGCAGAAGCCATGGCCTGGCTTCTGGGGCCCCTGGTCATGGCAGCGGCTGTGATTCCCACTTGTTAGGTGGGGATGTCAAGTCGCTGGCCCCCTGATTCCCACAGGGCGCTCAGGAGCACCTGGCCTCACTCGCGTCAGTCACTCCTGGGTCTGCTTGTTATCGCTGGGAATTCCTTCTGTGTCTGACCCCCAACTTCTGTACCCAGCACACAGGTCCCGCTGGGGAATCCATGAACATAGGCCTCCCTTGGCCTGTTCTTCTGCTGCTCCTCTGGCAAGACCCGAGGATGAACCCTGGACACTGGCTCTGCAGGGAAGAAGTCTTAGCCCCTCAACCTGAGCCCCAGGAGCAGAGAGCTTGAGCACAAAGCCTGGGGACAGAGGGATGCTTGCCCTTTCCTGCAAGGACCCCTGGGTGTACCCCTCTGCCCTTTCTCTCTGGTGACCCTTCCAGATTTCCACCCCCATATGTCGGAAGTGCTCTTCAGCTTTAATCTAGGCTTATCATAGAGGGATTTTATAGCACTAAGGAAGAGCCCCAGAAACTATCCAGGAAGGCCCCATTTTTTTCAGTTTACCTTGCAGTAAAACAGAGACCCTGACTGAAGGGACCCAGCCCCTATTAGGCCTTTTCCACCACTGTACCTTCCTGGGGTCCGCAGAACTGACCCTTTCAAGATTTAGGGAGCACAAAGGCCCTGCTACACGTCCGACAGGCTGACAGCGTCACCCTGACCTGGCCTCTTCAGAGCCCAGCCCGACTCCCAGGCCATCTCTTAATCTTTCTGCAGATCCATGAATCTTTCTGCTCAAAGATTGGACTAGACATTTAGGTAGGCTGTGGGTGCTCCTGTGCTTAACGCAGGGTGTCCTGAGAGAGGAGACGAGGCCTGCACCCGGTACCCGGGGAGGGGCCGTGGTGTGGGGCATGTTCTCTCCTGAGGTGGGGCCCCTGTGAGCACACACCTGGGTGTGCATGAACGGAGCATGGGCCTGCACTGCCTCCCTCCCCCAGCCCGTGTGTGTGTGTGTGTGAGACTGTTTGCCACCTTAGAATTAATACCAGTTATATAGGTTCTTGAGCATTTAGCTTTGCTTCTGCAGGGGTGGGGAGGTGTAATTGTGTGTACCTGCATATGAGCATTTTGATATAAAAGTTGCCAGATAACTGCATGTGCCTGCAAATGGACATTTGAGTGTGTACCTACCTAAGTCTGTTGTGCAAATGTAAGTATCAACTGGTTTGAGGGCACATCAGCATTTGTATGTGAAGAATGTCTTTGTGTGTGATTGCGTGTAAGCATATGTTTATGCTGTGTCCCAGGGTAGCTTCGGTTTAGAACTGGGTGTGCAAGTGCACACATACGAGTGTGTACCTTGCAAGCATGAACCTGTGCAAAGCCACGCATAAGAATGAACCAGAATGTGTGTGTGTGTGTGATTTTGACATAGTGTAGGTGTTCCCGAGTAAATGGGTGTGTTCAGGCCTGTGACTGAAGGGCAGTTGTGTGTTGACAAACTCCAGTCACCCCTTAAGCCATGTCCAGCGAGAAAGAAATGTGTAAATGTGTCTGTTAAGCACAAATCAGAAGACCAACAAAATGCCAGGTCTGGCAGTGGCAGGAGTAGATGGAGGAAGTTCCTCTCCCCCTCTCCTCTCTCCTGCATGCCGGCCCCTCTCTGGCGTCGTTCCCTCACACCTAAGCCCAGTGGTGTTTTGCAGTCTTTCAGCTGTTACCTCAGTCCCTCCTCGCCTCATTCCCGATTCACTCCGTTGCTATAGGTATGTTTGAAACCCCAGCGTGGTAGATTTTAATTAGTCTTCCTACAGATGGCCAATTAACATTCATTACTTTTGCCTTGAGCGATTAATTATGAGTTTGGATAGAAAAGGAGAGAAGAGGAGAGGAAGATGGGCAGGTGAATGGAAAGAGAAAAGAGAAAGGGGTTTGATTGGGAGTTTGGAATTTTTACACAGAGCAGGCTGGTGGGGGAGAGGGTGGGAAAGAGTCGCTTGAATCCACTCACTCCCAGCAGCCTCCCTCGGCCCACAGCTGCCCTGGGCCCCTAATCGGCTTGGCTGGCCCAGCCCCCCAGGAAAATAGAGCTCACACCCTTTTCGGAGTCCTTAAGCCTTTGGTGTTCCCTGACCCCAACCCCTCTCATAATACCAGCCTCCTTGTTTCTCCGCCAGAGTTGGGTGGGAACTATGTCAGGAATCATCCCAAAGACAGCAGACACCCAAGAAATGAAGCTCCCCTGACGTGTGCTCATTCCTAGAACTGCAGGATTCGAGCTCATTTGTACAGATGAGGAAACTGAGGCTCAGAGAAGCAATGACTGCCCGCCTGTGCCCCGCTGGAGGACACTTGGGCCCTCTTGACCCCTGGCCCTGTCTCTCGCTGCAGCCAGAGTGTTTATAAAGACTCTGAGCAACGGTTTCCTCTGCAACCCAGCACGCACGCGCGCACACACACACACACTCACACACACATTCTCACACTCACACACACACTCTCACACACACACTCACACACACGTCTGCAGCAGACAGACTCCTCCTCAAGGACCAGCATGGTTCACACCCCCAAGTGCACCGACTGTGAGTGCTGGCACTGTCCCCCAACCCTGTGACTGTGTCCGGTTTTAGGACCACGGCTATGGTCCTGATAAATTCATTCCAGGAACAGAGGACAGACCCTTCCAAATGTGAAAGGCTGGTCTTTTCAGTGAACGATTACTAATGGGCTGTGCTTTCCTCTTGAAAACCACCCGAGTAGTTTCTTTTCTTTACCACCAATATATATATTACTTGAATCTTTTTCAAGGCATATTTGTGATAAGAAACAGAACAGAAGTCCATGTTAGTTTATGATCTTTGCAAAATGACCATAAATAGGTACCTCAAATTTTAATTCTGCTTGTCTCTTAATTTGGTTTTTGCCCACCTGGATTCAAGTTGCAGCCCTGCCTCCTACTTAAACTGTGTCTCAGTTTCCTCATTTGTTAGCCTGAGTTAAAAAAAAATTACCTGTCTCATATGATAATGGGGATTAAGAAAAATAATGCATGAAAGCCTTAGTCTAGTGCCTTGTGGCTAGAAAGAAAGCTATAAATATGAACCGTTATTAATAACAGTAAGATTTAAAATAATGATAGCTGAGTGGTGGGGTTTTGAAGATGTTTATGTAGTTCCCTTGCTTTCTTGTATTCTGAGAAATTTCCATAGTAAACGTATATTATCTTGGCAATAAGAAGACAGTATAATAGACAGGAAGAAAGGGAGGGAGGGAGGGAGGGAGGGAGGGAGGGAGGGAGGGAGGGAGGGAGGGAGGGAGGCAAGGGTAGGTGTATTTATTCTGTTCCAAACAAATGGGGTTCTGCCATCTTCATCTCTACACAGTGGCCGCCGCTGCACTCACATTGTGGCAAGTGCAGTTGCAAGGCCCTGTCCCGTGGAGAGCTTCCTCCTACCAGGACAAACACCTGCAGGAAACTCCCTCCTCCCTCTCCTGGACAGCTAAGTCTTCCTTACTCCGCATACTCAAGCTCTCTTGGCCCTGTCCTACAGCTGGTTCCAGCCTGGCCCTGTCCTACACCTGGTTCCTGCCTGGCCCTGTCCTACAGCTGGTTCCTGCCTGGCCTAGGGGCCTGTGGTGTCTGGTCTCTGGGGTCGTGAGGTTTACTGTCTAGTGTGCAGGAACTGGAGTCCCAAGTGCCCTTCAGGGCCCATCAGGCCCTGCCAATTAACTCTTTCTTCGTGCCTCTGTCCCAGCAAACGTGGTCTTCATTCTTTTGTGACTTCTGCACATGTATGGCCTGTCCACAGGCCGTCATTTAACCACACTTCCTTCCATGTGTCTTGGTTCACATTTCCTAGGGTGGCCTTGGCTATGGTCAGACTGTGGCTCGACTCCCCTCGGCGTGTCCATCCTTGAACTGTGGAGAGTGGGGCAGTGGGTGGCAGGCCCACACAATACTGTTTGGACTGGTGTTTCCTCAGCGGGGGGTTTGGGTGGGACAGGAAATGGATGGCACCCTTGATATTGTTTCGCTCCTGTCAGGTGCTTCCAAAGCACACCCGCCACCCTCTGAGCACCAGGCACACCACCAGTGCCAACCACTTTTTCTACTCCTATAGCCCATATGCTGTCGGCGAAACTCCATGAGAGCATCAATTACGTGTTGTCTTGGCTCACTGTTCTGTCAGCACCAAGAACAATGCCCAGCACATAGTAGGTGCTCAATAAATGTCTAGTGAACACTGGGAACATGTGTCTTATAATCACACTACTCGATGTATTTATCAAGATCTTATAGAGACACAAAAGGCAAACGCATGTTGCAGAGTCATTTGTGAATATCAGGCTTCTCTGGGGAGAACTGAAGAGCCAGGTGAGTTGAAGCCGTCAAGGAAGGCTTCCTGAAGGAAGATCAAACTGAACTGAAAGAAATGAGATAAGGCTTCCTTTGAAGCAAAGAAGGTATGGATTAGCATGTCCTGGCATTCTTTGTGGTTCATGTCTGAGCAGTCAGAAACTCTGCCAGCACTGAGGCCATCAGACCTGTGAAGGCTGGAGTCAGGGACCCAGAAAGAGGGCAGGGGAGCTGCAAAATGGAGGTTCATTAGCAGCAGGTGGGAAAGGCGGGGAAGACCCAGTGGTGCAACTGAGGGACAAAGCCTGTGAGCCCTGGGGAAGGAGGAGGCTCTCTGGAAGGGTTGCCAGCTGACTCACCAGGGTAAGGAGAGGCACCCAGCTCACCGAGTTCCATGCTCGCCACCACAGTACTGATGTGCTTGCAAAAGGGCAGTTGGTGTTGGGGGCTGGCTGATGCTGCAGCATGGGGTGGAGACAGGGCTGTATGGGGGTGAGCAGATGGCCTGCAGTCTGAGAGAGCACCTTGTGCCTTTGTGGAGGCAGAATGAACAACTGAAGTCCGAGGCTTTCTGGCTGTGGAGGAGTCCTGGGAACCCAGACACGGATGTGGGGAAAAGGAACCTCGGCTGACTTGTATTTCTCTTTGGGCGGTGGGCCATGGAACGAAACGAAAGGGGCTGAGGGAGCCTGAATTTCTGTTGTGGGAACCACAAGCAGTGGCTGCCCTATTGTTTTCATGGACGGTCCCTGGGAGTCCTGGGTGCCTGCCACATGCCATTCTTGAGGACACAAATGTAAGTGCGAGTGGTGGCCAGAAGATTCCACAGGGCACCATGAAGGGAGCGTGGGAAGTTTTCCTAGAAAAGGGAGAGTAGGTAGTTGGAGGTGAGGTAACGTTGGCCCTGGTGGGGAGGAGGAAGGCACGGCAGGCATCTCCGAGGCATCCTACTGCATAGGAAGGGGCATGGTGTGTGGCCTGTTAGGTGCTTGTGGCCTGTTAGCAAGGGATGAACAAAGCCAGATGACAGATATCTTTGAAGCACCAGGCTGACCTGGAGCTGCTCATTTGAAGACAAGTGTCCACATTGTCTAGCTCCTGTCCTCAGCACCAGACTCCTGAGACTTCTGCTCCCCTGGTCTTCCTCCAGGACTCCTCCCAGCTTCTAGGGGATCCTATAAGAGGTTAGCATCCTCTTCTGCAGTACCTTCCACATGTAACACATCCCTCACCCAGCTGGATCTCCTAACTGTCCTTTTATCCTGACCAATCCATTCCCCAAGGAGCCCGGTGAGCATCTACTGCCAGGAGGACCTGAGAGAGCAAGACCTGAGCACTGTTCTGGAAGATGGAAGAGCTGCTGGGGGAGATGCACCACAGCAGGGCGGTTCCCCGGTGGACCTTGTGCGCCTGACCTTACGCACTACAGGGCTGACGTCACCACAGCCTCTTTGGAGGCCCTCTGCCCGGGGCCCACTCTGAGGCTCAGGGGCTCCAGACACCACCCCTGCCGCCCAGGTCTGCTGCATTCTGTGCCCCTCTGTCCACCACCAAGCTTCATTTCCCTCTGAGTCACTTAATTCAAATGCCTGAGAGAAAAATGTCGTCAACTGGACCCGGTCCCAAGTCAAGGGTACTGGCAATGCCTCAGTGACCGCCCCAAATGGTCAGCCGTGGCCGAGAGGAGGGCCTTGTTCTTCACCCAGGACAGCAGCGGCCGTAGGAGGTGTGAAGTGACAGGCACCACACTTACATGTATTTAGCTGTTTCTTCACTTACGTATTGGTCTATGAAGTAGTGTTTCTGAAATTTCTTTTTCTATTACTGGTTTTTGAAAACTAGTAGTGATATGGCCACTCTCTGCTGGAAATAGACATTTATTATGGCTTGTTTTCTGATGTAGTAGGGGAAATGTAGTACATGAGTTTCCGTGCACTTTTATTTTCCTTGAAACAATTTTTTTCCCACGTTGAAACCGTTGGGGACTATGTTTTTGGCATAATTTATCTGTTCTGTCCCAAATGGTTTGGAAATATATATCACTTCTTTCAGATGATAAACCATGAAGTTTTGCTCCCCCCTTTGATGGCAAAGAGGAAAAGGTCTATTGCTGTGATTAGAAACCCTTTAGGGGGGGAAATGCCTGCCATGCTTAGCCCATTGTTTAAAATTTGTAAACAAAAAGTGAATTCAAATTTGAAAACCAAGTCAGTCAGCACAGCCACCTGTGCATTTTTTCAAGAATACCTTGCTACAACTCCCCATATTTGAATCATCTACAGAAACCCCTCGATCACAACCAACAATCCCACATGTTTTCCACAACCCCGGAGCTTCCTGTATGTGATGCCTTCACTCGGCTTACAAATGTTTTGAAAATTTGCCAACTTTTCAGAGATGCATGAATAGTGTCATACAAAGAATTGACAGGACTGAGATCACTGCGGAGTTCTTTCATATCCCGACAAACCTCAACACCATTAAATCCCCAAGATGTGCATGACAATGTGTGTATAAAGCTCTTGGCTCATCCTCCGTAAACGTTGTAGCAACAACATTAAATCTTTCACTTGTGTCAGCAGCTCCCATGTAGACAGAGCCATGCATTTTATTAAAATCAGCTTCCACAGTAATCCAATATAAGCGCCTCCCAATGATTTTAGCCGGGCACATACTTAAGAGCCCTATTCTTAATTCCGCTGAATTAAATTGGTCCAGGTTATTTCTGCAGGAAGCTTGCACAGGTTGCAAGTTTAGCCATTGTTACACTGCCAGTTGTCTTGTGGCATCTCCCGAGTAACTTGTGAAAACAATGCTCTTCTGTATTATTTTATTAATAATTCTAACAGTTTGCAATATGCCAGACCCTATGCTAAGGGAGCTTTCCATTTCAGTACTCACTGAATCCTCCCAGCGACTCCAAGGCAGATTCCATGATTTATTCCCATTTCTCAGAAAAGGAAACAGGCACTGAGAGATTAAGTAAATTTGCATAGTAAGTTTGCACGATTTGTGGAAACCAACTTAAATCAGTTGTAAGTTCTTTTTGTATTTCTCTTTGATGAACAGCTCAAAATACTTCTTTGTTCTCAAATGTGGGTTCCCGTGACCTTGATGGACACAGTTTCCCCAGAAATAAAGTATTTTCAACTCTAGAGTCATCCTACTTGTCTCACTAGGTTCCAATTTATGAGATGATAGTTTACAAAGGACAATGTAACCCAAAATAGCAAATGTTTACGCCAAAACAGCAGTAGAAATCGATTTCTGATTTTTTTCTAGTTTTCTGAAATTTCCCACTGATTTTTTTCAAAGTTTTAGCTACTCCTTCATTCCTGAATTTTTGTTAGCAGAACAACTAGAATGGGCAACAGACCAGGATATTTTTTACAATGCTTTATTCACTTCATCAACAATTCTATTCCCTAAGTTTTAAAAGAATATTTTAATTTGCCTTGAATTTTTGTACTTTGAAGGTAATTTTGAATTGATAAGGTCTGTTGCTTTCTTTCATAAATTTAAACCACGTGCAGAATCTGGGCTTGAAATGTGTTACTCTCTCTACCAACCCTCTTGTCAACCCTGATTAACTCTTGATGGTGAAATACTTGATTCCCCTCACTACTACAATTGGCAACATAATTTGGTGGTAAACTCTTGGAAATTTTTGTGAAAAATAGAAACTCAAACTTTTGTTTTGACATCACTTTTTAAAATTCCTGTGATTTAAGTATTTATTTAGAATTGCTCAGTGATTGTGTTCCATCTCCAAGAAGAGAATGCCAATGACAGATTCTCTAACACTTCTTGTTATGACACTTTCCATGTTTTCTCAGTTATTTTCTAACCAGATTAATGTCCCAAAGCAGGGCTCTTTCAGCCTCGTGGCATACTACTGTTACAGCCTAGAAATCACGGATTGAAGATTTTCTCACTGACTTCAGATTTTCGGAAGAAATTGTTTGTTATTTATCTTTCACCTTAGATTTGTCTTCATTCTAGTTTTTTCTTTTACTAGTAATTGCCTGCCTTCCATTCCTTTGGTGGTTACCCTTAACATTTTTTCAGACATATTTAACTTGCAAAAATTTAACATTAACCTCTAGCTTTGCCTTTCTCCAGAAAAATATATGATCCAAGTATGCTACCATCACCACTCTGCCCAGCTTGTGTGCTTTGGGTTCAAAATTTACTTCTTGGTTTTTTGTCCCACAAACTATATAGGAAATATGTTTTACACAGTCAATATTTATATTTAGAGGAGTGTTACTAAGTTTTAATTTTTCCAGAAAAGATATAGCTTAGAAGATGCTACTTACTATCGCCATCACTTTGTTTATTTATGTATTTGTTTTAACTTATTTTTAGTGTGTAAAATACACATAAAATTTACTCTCTTAACCATTTTTAAAGTTCAGTAGCATTAAAGCACATTTGTATGTGCGACCATCACCCCCATCCATCTCCAGGATCTTTCATCTTGCCAAACTAAAACTCAGTTTAAAACAATAAGCTTCCGGGCCTCCCCGGTGGCGCAGTGGGTTAGGCAGCGCACTATGAAGCAGGCCGCAGCCACTGCAGCACGAGTTCGATCCCTGCTGCCGGCCAGGGAGGGGACCCACATGGCGCAGCAGACCTCTGCTGCTGTGCCCGCTGCTCCCCTCAGCAGTGTACTTCGATCCCTGCTGCCGGCCAGGGAGGGGACCCACATGGCGCAGCAGACCTCTGCTGCTGTGCCCGCTGCTCCCCTCAGCAGTGTACTTCCGTTCATCTGCCTGTTCTGCTCCCGCTCTCTGTGGTGAATCCTCTCACCCCCCCACAATTCTGGCCTGTACACCAGTGCTTGTATGCATAAGTAAATAAATCTTTAAAAAAAAAAAAAAACCAATAAACTTCCCAGTGCTCCCAACTCCGCCTGGCAATCACCATTCTATTTTCTGTCTCTATGATTTGTCTGTTTGTAATTGGTTTACTTCATTTGGCATCTCAAGTTTCATCTATGTTGTAAATGTGTCAGAATGTCTTTCTTTTTAAGACTGAAGAATCTTCCATTGTATGTAGGAACCACATTTTGTTTGTCCATTCATCCATCAATGGATTCTTGGATTACCTCTATTTTTTAACTATTGTGAATAATGCAGCAATGAATATGGGTATACAGATATCTCTTTGAAACTCTGTTTTTTATTGTTGTGTATGTTTGCTCAAAATTGGGATTGCTGAATCAGATGCTGATAGTAATTCTAATTTCATTTTTTTGAGGAATTGCTGTGTTGTTTTCCAAGGTGACTAAACCATTTTACATTCTCACCAACAGTGCACAGGGTTCCAATTTCATCACACCTTTGCCAAACTTCTGTGCTTTTACCAGTAGGCATCCTAACGGGTGCAGGATGGTAGCTCCTGTAGTTTTGACTTGCATTTTCCTAATGACTCACGACATTTAGCATCTTTTCATGTACTCATTGTCCATCTGTGTATCTCCTCTGGAGAAAGGGCTAGTCAAGTCCTCTGCCCATTTTCCAATCAATGTTTATATATTAGACATTTATTATACTTTCATTCTCTCACTTCAAATTTTCCTTCTTCAGGACTTTTTCTTCTGCCTGAAATTCCTTCAGTGAGGGTTGGTTGGTAGAAATTTTCATGTTTGACATGCCTGAAATACCTATATTTCACTCTTACTCTTGAAGACCATTTTTGCTAGAAACACAATTATGGGCTGTAAGTTATTTTCTCTCCGTACAACCATTGCCAGCATCTTGGCATCCATGGTTGAGAGTCACTTGTCAATTCATTTGTCACCACATTGTGATAATCTGTCTTTTCTCTCTGGTTACTTTTAATATTACCTTTCCATAGGTCCTGAAATTACTTTGTCTGTGTGTGTATTTCTTTTGCTTGTCTTTGGCAATTCGGTGAGCTGCCCTAATCCAAGGACTGGTGTCACTCACCAGTTCTGAAAATATTTTAGCCTTTGGTTTTTCAAATAATATCTTGATTAGATATGATCTTTTGCATATACCTTGTATTTTTCTTCACCTCGCAATAAGTTTTACATAATTGCCTCTCTTTGTGCTCTCTTTCACCTGTTGGATATTTTGGTTCACAAATTCTCTCTCCTGCTATGTCTAATTTGCTAGTTTCTTATAAAGTTTCTAATTTCAATGACTATAATTTATATATCTCTTTGGCACTTTTCCAAATTGGCTGAAGTTCTTCTGCTTATACGGAGGTATAATTTACATACTGTAAATGATAAATTTTTACATACATGTACATCAAAGTAAACAGCACCCCAGATTAAAATATACATTTCTAGGACCTAGGAATGTTTCTCTATGCCACATTCCAGTTAATAATCTCTCAAAGGTAACCATTATTCAGACTTTTGTCAACACAGATTGATTTTGCCTATTGTACATACATAAATGTGCTATAAAGATGGAATCTTACAGCATGTACTCTTATATCTGACTTCTTTCATCTAATAACATTTGTACATGTTATCTATTAATAATGCACTTATTATTGCATCTATCCATTGTTTATTTTTACTGCATTGCACTGTATGAATATAGTGACTTATTTATTCATGCTACTGGTGATGGACATGTGGATTGTTTTTAAATTTTGGTGATTATGTAGACAAATGCACTACCCAAAAATAGAATGATTGAATGGATATATGATTAAATTTATTTAAAGTTGTCAAATACATTTCCAATTGCTTTATTTTCCATAATCATGCTAGGTACACCTTTCAGGTTCTTTTTAATACTCGCTTTTATTTTTTTAAGACATATTATACATATTGTTTTATATCTCATACATGATTATTCTAATAATTGCTATCTCTGCAGGTCTGATTCTGCAAACTATAGTTTCTGCTAACTCTCATGGTAGTTTATTTCCCTGTGGATTTTGTGATTTTTGGTTGTGATTTTATCTTTCTTAGAACTTTGTCTGGGAGGAGTTATTTGAAGTTTGGCTTTCAAATACAATCCTCTAAAGAAGAGGAATAAATATACATGTTTGCTTTTGCCAGTGGATACTAAATTTTCAACTTGGAATCTTTTAGGGCCTCCTAAAATTTCTGGCCCCATATCCAAGTAAAGTGGGGCTGTGGTTAGGAACTCTAAAGAAAACATGTTTTCTTTTTTTTCCATTCCACACAGAGCCAAAGCTAAGCCAGACACATATGTCCACCACCTCCCTTTATGGAAGTGGAATTTTTTTCTCATTCAATGAAGAAGTCACTTTTCTAGGTGTCTCTGATCTGACTTACTTCCATTGCCCTGCCCCTTTCACATGTGGCCCTTTAAAGTCCAAATTCTGTAATTTAGGGGATTGGGATTTGTTCCAATACAAACTCTAACACCAGAATTTAATTCTTTGTCTTGATTCAAACTTTCTATAATTTCTGAGAAATTGAGGATTTTTCCTGATTTTTTGTGTCAGTTCAGCCATCATTTGAAAAAGATGTTTCTAAGACTGGCAAAAGACTGATAATTGAAGTTGAGTGAAAAATATGTGGAGGTTCAATATACCATCCCTCTACCAGTATGTTTGAAATTTTACATAATAAGAAGAAATGGCTTCTAAAAAAAGAGTTTCTCATAGAAATATATATACAGTGAGATATTTAAGATGAACTATCATGATGGCTATACTTTATTTAAAAATAGTTCAGAGAAAAGGAGACAAAATGAAAGTGAATTATAATCATTGCAGGATCTGGGTGGCAATATATATGGGTGTACATTGTACGATTTTGTCTAATATTTATTCATGTTTAGAAAGTTTTATAATACAAAGTCAAAATAAAAAGTACTTTTAGCCGTTGTGTACTAGAAAGCTTCTTTGGACATTTAGTCTACCTGAACATCTAGTCTACAGTATTATTAGAAATGGATTTGACATCATTATTTAATGATTGAACTTACAAAGAAAGAATACGCCAATGATCCTGGCCAAATTCTTCACCAACTGAAGGAGAGTTAGAAATGTGTGTATTGAATGATGATCAGTGGGTAGGTGAGCAGCTTGGCAGAATACCAAGTCAGGTAAGGATGGGCCCGCTAAAACGTCTTGACATTGAGCTATACCAAAAGGCTAGTTTTTCATGCTTGACCCAGACATCTGCTGGTTGACTCCTCCATCCCTGTACTAGCTGGGTCTACCTCCCCCCGTTCATAGACTCAGTTTCTCTAGTTTTCACATGAGGAGATTGCCTCTAGCTCTACCCCAAATCTCAATGTCTCCCACTCTAGCCCCTTCTGCTGCCTCACAGGATGCCTGCAAGTCATTATGTCCATCCCAAAACCTGGAGGAGCTGGCCATGAGTTCACACCAGTTTGAGAATTCCTTCTGGATTGAAAGTCTGAATGGGATTCAACAGAATCAATAGCTCAGGGTGAGCCTGGCAATTAAAGGTCAATGCCCACTACGAATGGCAGGTGGAGATAGCAGAGGCCTCATTAGCCTTCACGTTCCAATTTTATGGACAACTATTAGAATAAAAACATATACAAACTCAGAAGAAAGACTCCTAATTTTCAGGGACAGTGCAACCTATACCCATATGTTGAAAAGGAATTTCCCTGAGGTGATTTTAGTCTGCAAAGGTGACATCCTACTATAGAGAAGACAGTGTTCTACAAGGCACTGAGCCTAGGTTCTCTAATTGTTCCATTCAGGAATTAAATCTTTGTTTTTTCTTTACAAAAACAAGGCATCCACCTGAGAGGTCTTCACGGAAGAAACATATTTGCTTCAAATTCACATATCTTGCACTAGAAAATTTTATAGTCTTCTCCATTCAAAAATTTAGCCAATTACTAGACAGTTCAAAGGGTCTGGGTTTCCTTTCCAGACAAAATCCCTGCAGGAGAAATCGTCAAAGATGAGACCAAGTTTCAACTCTCCTTATCGTGGTAAACATCACAGGGTATGTAGACCTTCTCTTCTTTGTATTCTATTGTGATGAAAATTAATATTTTAAACTATCTCAGAGCAAACAATCTTAAATTACGTTTCTCAAGTTAATATGATCACTCAACAGATCTTTCATGAGCATTTGTTATAGACCTGGAGACTCAACTAACTGCGCTGGGTGTTGGGAACAAAGAAATGAGCAAAACAAATGAAGTTGGCATTTTACATGTAGCTGAATCCATGAACTTTTGACAACGTTTGTCCTCTTAGAGCTTGGATGGACACATGCTCCAGAGTAATATTTCTGAGAAATGCTTGGAAGAGAAAACTTTAGGATCAGAATAGAGAGGGACAGGGAGAAGGAGACCTTGGTGAATGCCCTGGGGGATGACAGTATTACTGCAATGCAAGTTATCCACAGGTGAGCAGAAAACATGAGCTAAAGGAATAGGGTCTTGCTTATAGAGAGCCTTGATTGCAAAATAAAAAGGTTGAACTTTATTGTAAAGAGTGACACTAATAGTTAAAATGTATTAATTATTTACTATACATGAATTACCTCTCAACAACAATCCATGCAATATTATTATCTCCAGGTTGCAGATGATAAGCTCAGTCAAAGAGGTAGAAAGAAATTATCTTGGGTTCCATAGTTGTTTTCCATAAAAACCATCTGAACAGGGTAGAGCTGTGTTGTAGAAATGCGGCAGCCATGTGTGAGATTAATTGTAGAAAGGAGAAACCACCAATGACTATTATAAGAGAATCACCAGGGAAGGGCAGCAGGAGCCTGAAGTAGGCCAATGGAAGGGGAACAGAAAGAAAGGGATAAATGTAAAGACTAATTGCAGGGTGATGACAAAGAAAAGGAAGAAATCGCAGACACCTCTTTGCTGCTGAGACTGGAAGTCCTGGAAAAGGGTGGGTCTGTAGTCAGAAAATAGAAGCCAGGGAAAGGCCTAGATTTGGTGGGGAAGATACTGAGCTCAGTTTGGGAGTTCAGTGAGCCTCTGAGGAGCCTGTGGGGCCCCCAAGAAGGCACTTCACAAGCATTTGGAAAAGCATCTCAAATTGGGGGGAAATACAGAGTTCACATGACAAGCCATAGGGAGTCTGCATTGGTGAAGCTTTGGGAGTAAACAGTGTAAGTTGATAGATGATAGATGGATGCATGGACAGACAGATGAAAAATAGAAAGTTGGAAGGAAGGAAAGAAAGAAAAAAGATAGACAAGGATGCCTAGACAAAGACACACAATTACAAGAAGTAGTAACTTGCTGGGAAAATGAAGGAAAAAGAGTATTTCCAAAAGAAAAGGGAATTAAAGGTTATCAAATGCTAAATAGCCCACAGACAATTATGACTTTAAAAAAAAAAAACAGGGGCCTCCCTGGTGGCGCAGTGGGTTAAGCACCACACTAGGAAGCAAACCGCAGCCACTGCAGCATGAGTTCGATCCCTGCTGCCGGCCAGGGAGGGGACCCACATGGTGTGGCAGACCTCTCCTGCTGTGCCCGCTGCTCCCCTTAGCAGTGTACTTCAGTTGATCTGCCTGTTCTGCTCCCCACTCTCTGTGGTGAGTCCTCTCACCCCCCCACACCTCTGGCCTGTACCCCAGTTCTTGTATGCATAAATAAATAAATCTTTAAAAAAAAAAAACAAACAACAACTGGATTTGGAAATAGAGTTCCAGTGAACATTTCAGAGGATGAAGAGAAACTCTTAAACTCTGCTCATGGAAGAATAAATAGATACAACATTTCCAGAAGCCATACTGGCAATATGCATCAAAAGAATTAAAATACTGTATATATAGAAATTATACTTCTAAAAATTTATATAGAAATGTAGTACTAGTACACATGCACTAAGTTATAGGCCTGTCCATAAAAATTTTATTTAAAAGTGTGAAAAATTATAAACAGTGTAAGTGTCCAATAATAGAGAATATTTAATGAGATACAAAGATGCCTGCCATTTGTTATGAGAAGGAATCAGGGTATAAAACTGCATATAGTATGATCCTCTCCCCATCCACTTGTTAAAGGGAGGCACTATTAAAAGAACAGGAAGGACACACTGCAAGAATTTTATGATGGCAAGACTTTATAACTATAAAATCTTCCTTTCCCTTCCCCTAGACCCTTTAACCTTCTCCCCTTTCTTTTAGATCCTCTGTATTTTCTATGAGAAAATACAATAGAAACATAATGTGGGACACATATGTAATTTTAAATGGTTAATAGGCACCTTAAAAGTTAAAAAACGTTAAAAAATCTTAAAATATATTATATTTAACCTAATATTTCCCCAATAGTATCATTATTACGTGTGGTCAACACAGAAAATGTTATTTTTTTTTTTAACACAGCCTTCCAATGCTGGCCTGTATTCTACATTTATAGAATATCTCAGTTCAGGCCACCCACATTTCAAGCACCCAACAGGCACATGGCTTCCAAATTAGACATACAGCTCTATAAAATAATGGCTAACATTGATCAAATGCTTATTGCGTGTCTGCCACTGCTCTAAGCCCATTGGTGAGGATTATAACCCATTCACAACAACTCCACAAAGTTATTGAGTTTATTATTGTCCCTAAATGCACATATTACCATTCTAATAGTGATACTTACAACATTTGGAGCTTTTGCAAGTCATTTTCCTAAAGGGAAGGAAGTGGAAGTCACATTGCAAAGAGTTATTGAATCAAGGGAAAATGAGGGAGTTAGAGATTGAGACTTATCAAGAAGTTTGGTGGTGAAAAAGAAAAGTTAGCAAAATGAAGAAACAGGACAGGAGACTTTTTTATATAGTCTTTTATATAGGGCTTTTTTATATAGATTTTTTTATAGGGCAGAGAGAGGCAAAGGTGAACATAGGCTGAAGAGGGAATGGGGTGGGGAGGGATGACAGATATAAGGAAGATGGCTGGGGATGCTGTGGGACAGGCATTGCCTGGCCAGTGCTGGGCCATGCCATCCACTATATATATTACTCCCAGGCACCATATTCCTATCCATTTGATCCACATAGAATTTCCAGATCCACATAGAGTTAGGTGGAATCTAACACTTGCCAGTTCACGGATGTGCAAGCTGAGGCAAAATTACTGGCCTCAGGTCTCTTGCTATGAGGAAATAAAAGTTGAGCCTAAGTTATTCCAAAGACAGAGGGAGGGAAGGAGGAAGGAAGAAAGGAGAAAAGGAGAGTGTGGGGGAAGGAGGAGGGGGAAGCTGATGTGGTGCCAGAACTAGGATGGGTGGTCCAGGTCATATCCTCAAGTGGGTGCCAGGCTCCTCTGAAGAAAGTGAGGTACTGGCTTGTGGGAACTGGGAACCCTGGGGAGGAAACGGTGCTGACACAGGGGTGGGGGGAGGGCAAGCATCCTGAAGGTCTATGGGATAATAGGGCTTCCGGGGTGAGGAAGGTGTGATTAACTTCCCTTCTCAGGCTTTAACTCCTTGAGAGGGAGCACAGGAAGGTAGAGAGGATGGGTTGGGGAACAGAGATGGGGAAGGGCAGCAGGCTTTGATTAAAGTGGGTAGTTGTCTGTTAGTGATGACTGGCCGCATTTGTGTACATCATCAGCTACAGAAGAGGTAGACAAGCTTGACAGAGATGGGGGAGACAGCACAGAAAGATATGGGGTTACTGATGCTGAACCCAGATAAACCTGGCAAGCTTAGAACCCTGAGGGTGAAAAGTCTTCTCTTGACTACAGCAGGGGAAGTGAAAACTTTTACATGAATGTCTGAAGATGGATGGAAGGGAAGAGGGGCAATTAGGGAATTACAGGAAGTGAAAGCAAGTGAGAGGGAAGCAGGGAGAAGGGAGTATAAAGGTAGAACTCTCATGACCCAGCACACCCCTAATTCCCTAACCCTGTGAAACTTGGATGCAGCCTCTGTGCTGGGATGGAATAGGGTGGAACCTGAACCAGACCAGGACCACTGGGTTATCCCAGTTCAACCCAAACAGTGCGGTCTGTTTTTTCATCTAGAAAAGGGGTTATAATCCCAGACAGCTGGGTGTCCACATATTTCAAGAGAAGTTGTTATTGTAAAAATCTGTTGATTTAAATACTTGTACACCGAGAACCGTACTAATGAAAGTAGATGTCACAGTGTAGATGCAAGAATTGGAATGACCCAGTGGATTCTGAGCAGTTCTACCTGCCCAGTTTAGCATTCCAAGCCAATGCCCACTCTCAAGGCTTAGGCTTAGGCTTAGGCTTTTACCGGCGGGATTCACCTCCCTAGTAAGGGCACAAAGTCCTTTGGCTCCTCGCCTTCTCAGTCCCAAGTACTCCGTCTGGCGGTGCAGAGTACAGGCCCAGGCAATGCTTAACCCACCGAAGCAGCATCCCCGTGGAGACTTTGCTCCAACAAAACCCCAGTCATCCCCTTCCATACAGAATGAAAATCTTCTTCTGTACCTTGGCCCATTTCTCGGACCGTCGGTCCTTATCCTCACTCATCGGAACCTCTACCCTTTCCCGACTGAGGATGAAGCAAAGGTGGGAAAAATAATGGGAAAGGAGGCGAGTGGGAAACAGGGAGGCAGGAGTGGGGGGAAGCAGACCGAGAGCCTGAGAGAGAAACCGGAGAGAGGGAGCGACCACTACAGTCGGCCAGCGGACTCGGAAAGGCCAGCAAGAGACATGCGTTCGCCTGCGATTTCAGCGATTCCTCCTGCAGGCTTTTCTGGGGTGCCTCCGCGGCGTTTGGCTCAAGGCTGCCCGGGACGCTAAGGGCTGCAGGGTGCGGTCGACTCACCTCCCCCCTTCTCGCCATCCCCTCCCTCCCCTGTTCGCCCAAGGGGGCCGGAACGGCGTTGGCGCGCTGGGGCTTTTCGGAGCAGTCGAGTGGAAAATAGACTTTAACCCGCTTTGTGGCTACCGGGGCGCCCAAGAGCGCTCTCCCCAAACCAGGGCTCCTGGCGCTTAAGCGGGCCACTCCCAAGACCCGGCCTGGAGTCCCTGCAGAGTGACGAGGCACACGGACCCCCTGGCCTCCCGGCACCGGCACCCGGAGGCCCAGCAGCCGGGGTTGGCGCACCCCGAGGCTTACGCCCGTAGGACAGATCCTGGTAGCGACGAGAGCGGACGTTGTGCGGCCGGGTCCTGGCTGGTCCGGGTCCCAGCCTCGCCACACGGCCCAGCGCCCTCCGAGGCCTGGGCGCGGGGTTTTCTGCGGCCTGCAAGGCCCGAGCGAAAAGTTTGCGAAGTACTGTTTCTCCTTGCCAAGCGCCTTCTCACCCCCGGGGATCAGTGTACGAAATAGAAACTGGCCGGAGCAGACTGTCCGCAGCTCCTCGGTCTCCGGTGGAAGGTGGGGGTCGGGAGAGGGCAGGCGGCCGCTGCGTTCCAGGACGGCCGGTGTGGTGTCTTGGGGACAGGTCCGAACTGCTCAACCTGTGACAATTTCAAACCGTGTTCCAGAGGCGCCGGGCCGGCCTGGTCCGTTCGCACCTGAGCCCGGCGACCAGCAGGGCGAGGGGAGCAGATGGCCCTGCACAGGGCCTGCCGTCCGGAGCCGAACGTGCCGTGGCCGTGCCAAGAAGCTGCTTCTGAGCCCTGAGGACTGCGGCTTGACGGCTGCGGCTTGGTGACCGCTCCGGCGCCTTCTCTCGCGCTGTCCCGGTTCGGCCCCTTGCGGAAAGAACCCTTCGCAGAGTGAGCTCCCTGTAACACCCAGGAGACGCGACGCCTCGCGAACAAGGCCGCGGCTTCAGCTCGGGGCTCAGCGGACGCCTGGCGGAGGAGCGGAGGGGCCGGAGGTCAGGGGAGCCGGGAGCTGCTTCTCTGCGGCACGACTTGCCGACCCCAAGCGCCAGCCTCTACTCGGGTCCAAGTTGTCTGAGAACCGAAACGACGTCCCAGGACGAAGTGGAGAGGGTTCCACAGAGTGACGCGCCAGGGACTGGGCCGGAGCCTCCCCTCCGAGGCCCTCGGACGCCTTCGGCTCCCAGATTGATGGAGACGGTTTCGGCGGCCGCTAGACGCCGCCGAAGGGCGGAGACGCGAGAAGCAGCTAGTGGCGAGGGGGGACACCTAGATCGCCCAGCAAAAGGCTCCAGTCCGCTTTTTGCCTCCGACTGCCGGCTCCCTCCCCACCCGCCGTCCCTCGCCCCGCCCAGCCCCGCCCCCCACCTTGGGGCAGGTGAGCGGCGGCCAATGGGCGAGCGCGGGGCAGGTGCCCGCTAACTTGCGCCTCGCACCGCGGCGGCCGAGGCCGGCTGGGCAGCGCGGGGAGGACCGGGGGCGGGGGTCGGTCCTGGCTGGACCCGGGCGGGAGGGGGCCGGGCTCAGCCCCCAGGCCGCTGAGGCAGCTCGCAAAATCGCACCGAGCCGGCGCCAGTGCCCGCCCCGGGGGCTGCCCGCTCGGCTGCAGAGGCCGGAGCGCCCAGCCGCGCGCGGCGGCTCTACTCCGCGTTCGCTCGCTCGCACGCCGCTCGCAGCTCCGCGCCGGGCTCGCCCGCGAGGGCTGAGCGCGGGCGGGCGGGCGGGGGAGGTGAGGGGTGCTGGTGTGTGTGCATGTGCCTGGCTGGGTGCACACCCCGCACGGCGGCGGCGCCAGGACGCGGAGCGCTCCCCAGAGCCCGGCTGCCTCGCTCGGCTCTGGCGGCCGCGACCATGTTCCAGCCCACGGCCAAACGCGGCTTTACCATCGAGTCCTTGGTGGCCAAGGACGGCGGCACCGGCGGGGGCTCCGGCGGCGGGAGCTCGGGCTCCCATTCTCTGGCGGCGGCCGCCTCGGAGGAGCCGCTCCGGCCCACGGCCCTCAATTACCCTCACCCTGGCGCGGCCGAGGCGGCCTTCGTGAGCGGTTTCCCAGCCGCCGCCGCGGGCGCCGGCCGCTCGCTCTACGGAGGGCCCGAGCTCGTGTTCCCCGAGGCCATGAACCACCCTGCGCTGACCGTGCACCCGGCGCACCAGCTGGGCGCCTCCCCGCTGCAGCCCCCGCACTCCTTCTTCGGCGCCCAGCACCGAGACCCTCTCCACTTCTACCCCTGGGTCCTGCGGAACCGCTTCTTCGGCCACCGCTTCCAGGGTGAGTGCCCGCTCCGCGCCCGCCTCGGCGGTTGGCTGGTGCCCGCGCTCCGGCGGCGCGGGGGAAGCGGCGGGGCGCGCAGGGATGTTCAGAAGTTGTGTCTGCACGGCTGCGGGTCCGCAGAGGCCGCTCCGAAGCCCGGGCGAACCGCGTCGGCTCCATCCGCACCGCTGCAGCATGGGGGTCCCTCCGGAGAGCCAGCTTGGGATGTTAAGGCTTTCCTAGGGTGGCTGTGGGTCGGGGCGCCAAGTCCGGGCGCGTCCTAGAGCCTCTCCCGGTTCTCCCGGCGGTCTGCCTCCTCTCTCCCAGCCCAGCCAGTCCCAGCTCGGGGAGAGGTGCACCCGCCGCCCTCCCCCGCCCCCGCGGGTTCTGGCTGGACCCCGGACTGTACTTAGCGAGCACGTCCATCACCAGCCCGCAAGCCGCTGCCCTCGCCGGCGCGTTCGGGCAGGCGAAAGTCCAACCGCGCGTGCCGGCTCTGTGGATGAAGGGGCAACGGGGCGGGCGAGGGCAGACAGAGTTTATGTTCCGTGTGGAGTGCTCTTCTGTCCTGGGATGTTTCTCGGCAACCCTGGCCCGACTTCTCCAGGTCACACGTGCCTTTCGGACCCAGGGCGGGGAAGGTTTGCAATAGCGAAGCAGCTTCCACTCCCGATCGCCAACTCCCGGGGCCCATCTGGGCGCTAGCGGACGGACCGCCATCCTCCCAAGCAGGGGGGCGGGGGCAGAGGGCTCTCAAGGTCGTAAGTTGTCCGAGTCCCATCTTCAGCTCCCGGCCCTGAGTTGGCTAATGACGATTCCCAGCGGCCTTAAACACACACATACGCTCCAGTTGTCTGACTTTCCTGGAGGAGAGTTGCATTTGATGGAGTTCGTTTTCTTTCTTGAATTTGTTAGTGTTTGTTGCCTTCCTTCCTCCTCCCCCTCCCCCTCCTTTAAAGATTGGTCTTAATTTGTGTCCTAATTGCTCTAGTTTCCGGTTTTATTTTGTTAGTGTAAACTGGACCTCAGTCTTGTGAGGTTCTATGACTCAGAGGCAGGTAACCCGGCCTTTAGGTAAGCAATGAAAAGGACATGGCCAGGGCTTGGACGCCTGGATCTAATGTGATGGTTAGCCAGGTCCACACAGTCAAAGTAAACTGGATGTTTGGTGCAATTATCTAGTTAACAGAAGAGAAATGATCTCTTGAAGCTGCTTAACTGTCTCACAGAAAGCCACCTTCCCGGGTCCCAATCGATCAGACAATTTTCTCAGTGCCTCCTGAGTGGATACCGACCCAACAGATCTCATAAAATCAGAAAATGTGATTATTTGAATAAGGTTTTCTGTAGACAGACTTGTTTCCTCCCTCCCCCATTTCAAAGATCTGCCCAAATTATCGGGAAATAAACGTTCCTGATGTCAGTCCTTTGGGAAAGAAACTGTCCATTAACACCAGTGTTTACTGATAAAAAGAAGTTTTATTCAAAACTGAGCAAACCGCCTCGGTCCGCCATGGGCCCTCTCCTGGGCCTGGCTCTGGAAACCTGGTGCCGCGGGCAGAGCTGGGAGCCACAGCTGTCTTGGAACCTTTGGGTGAGGACCGCCGAGAGGCCGGCAGTTAGGAAGCTGGCGGAGGGACCTGGGTTCGCGGGAAAGGGCAGAGCCAGGCCCGGCCCTGAGGTCTCTGCTCATCCCCAGACTGCCTCCCTGCAGTGCTCTCGGCTTCGGACACCGCGCCCCACGCCCTCGCGCCGCCTTTCCCGCCTCCGGCCTCGCCCGCGCGGGATCCGAGCGCTGAGGCTCGGGGGCGCCTCCGTGAGACCCAGCGCTGCTTTTGAACATCCGCAGCCAGGCGAGACCGGAAACATTTTCCACAAAACCCTCTCAGAGATTGCCGCGGCTCTCGGAGCCACAGTCCCGGCGTGCACGTTGTCGAGTTGCAGAAACGGTTGGATTTTTCTTTCAAGAAGCGTGTCTGGACGCGGAGATGGAGCCAAGTGTGGCCGCATTTTCGAACTCGGAAATCTACTGGGCACTGAGGGGCTTTTCGACCCCTGACACGTTTTGACTTTGGAACCTGCCCTGTCGCAGCAGATCCGCGCTCGCACCGGCAGCCGGGCACCCCCGCCGGGCCTCGGGGCTGCGAGCCGAGCCGTCCCGGACCCTCCGGCGCCGCGTTTTCTAGAGAACCGGGTCTCTGCGATGCTCACTTCAGCCCGGTTTTTAAAGCAAGAAACGAAACCCTACCCGAACGAAAGGGAGCTAGCCCGAGCGCTGCGCCTCGCTCTTTGGCAGCGTGGTCCCTACGCGCAGCCGAGCGGCTTATCAGCTGAACCAGACGGAGGAAGAGGAGAGGCTACCGCGGGACAGTCGGGAACTGGAGGCTGCACCCCGAAGTCGGGGGCGGCTTTCGAGGCCTGAAGGGGAGGAGCCGGCCGGGATGCGGAGGAACTGGCCTCACTTGGGTGCTATTTCCCGGACATCAGGAACTTTCCAGGCCCCGGGGCAGCATGGGGAGGGGGCCGTGGGAGACCCAGTCCCCTGGGACTGGCGACGGTAATGGGCCGGTGCTTCAAAGGGCGCCTTTGTTCCGGAAGGAGGAGGAGGAATGAGGTTATCTCCGCTGCCTGGCCGGCCCCTCTCTTGTAGCCCCAGGCCCCTCCGCCCCTCTGCGCCTCAGCAGAGAGTACGGCAGCTCCAGCCCCAGGCGCTGCGGATGCCTGGCTCCCACCTCCACCCGTCTCCTTCCTGAGTGTCTCTGTAGCTAGTTCCCAGACTTCCCCTGGAGGGCCCCGAAATGAGAGCTGTCGGAGGACCCGGTGGGGTGGGGTTCGGTTCCGCTCCAGGGAAGGCTATGCCGGCCCCCTTCCACCTTTCCACCTGTCCTTGTCTAAAACTGACAGCCCACTCCGACGGCTAGGAATTATTGCCTCCAGACAGGCCAAACCGCATCCGGCCCCAAACTTGTTCTGCCCTTGTGGTCCAGTCAAGGGGTACTCAAGCTGTGGTTCAGGCTACCTTCCCCGGAGGTCAGAGTGAGAGAGGCCCAGACACATGGACACCCTTGTCCTTGCAGAAACGTGTGGCAGTTGATCAGTTTTTCCGGATGATTAGTTTTGTATTAAACATCCTCTCTCTTACAGGGAAAAGCCCTGCTTCTTTTGAAACCAAATAATCTGCCATCACTCATCAGCATCTTGAGTGATTTTCCTGCCCCCTGCGGCTCTGTGCGTGGGTCAGGGGGCTTCTGTGCTTGTGCACATGCACGTGGACACAGACCAGAGGACACAAGCTATCCACAGGCCATGACAACAAACTAGGGCTTTGCGTTCAGTGAGGTAGACCTAAGCAACCTCACTTCCTCTAAAATAGCCTAACTTGAGGCAAGGGGCATGTGTCTGTCAAAGGGACAGAGAATCTTATTGCTTGGAACCTCCATTTTGGGCTTATGAAGACAAACACAGAGAACTCCACCACATAAGTGACCACACCACAGAATCACAAAACACCATCAAATCTCTCTCTCTGTCTCTCTCTCTCTCTGCCTCTCTGTCTCTGTCTCTCTCTTTCTCCCTCCCCCCTCCCACACCCTCAGGCAGACTGTACTCCTGCTTCTCCACACTGCCCTCCGCATCTCTGCATCCCATTCACTCACCCCTACCAGACTACCTGCCACTGCCTCTCTTTGACTGGTCTGGGCCGGTCAGAAATGCCCTGGCCAAGCCCTGTGAACACCGGGATGAGTGAGGCTGTCTCCTTCTTCTCAGGCTCATTTGTCCTGAGTGAAACACTATTGGGACTTCACCTGGCTCAAAATAATGTTTTCTGAAGCAATTTAACATCAACAAGAAACATTTACTTTCCACCCACCTCTTTAACCTTTCTCTGGTCTATTACACTGGAGGCTTGAAGCTTCCTTATTCCTACCTGGATGGGGCCTCCTTTCTCTCCTCTTACCCTGTCTGCCAGACCACCTCCCCTCATCATCTGTCCACACCACCACAGTTTAACTTCTCCTCCTTCAGTCATACTGAGAGACCTGGGCTTGCCCTCACCCTGACAGGTGCATGGGCAAGGTGTTCCTCCTCTAACTCTTTGTGATGCCATCCTACTCCCTTCTGCAGCAGCACAGATTCAGCCACTTGAAATGGTTAAGGTGATTGGAAGTTAGTGACATCTCCCTGTCAGCGGATTTTTTCTCTCCCCAGGCATGAGTCCCTCATTCCTTGGCCACTCTGTTCCAAAGGAACTCCCAGCAATAAAGTTCATCTGTGTGGTGTCTAAAGCCCAGGGACTTGGAGAAAATAGTGTCAGGCAGTTTTCACCAGCAGAGGGACACGAACAGTTACCTGGAGAGTTTTAGCAATAGCATCTCAATTATGTTCCCTGGCTTCACTTGCAGAAATATTTCCAGAGATGAGAGATCTTAACTGAATTATCCAAACAATTGTTCTTAGAGCAAAACAACAGGTTATACTGAGTCAAACCAGTGGCCATTACTGAAGAAATTAATTGGATCAGTCAATCTCAAGCGCTAACTGTCAAAACATTCCATCTAGGACCCTGTGTTGTTGGGATCTGTCAGGGGGACTTTTTGCCACTGCATGAGAATCCATGCGTGATGTCAGGGTTTGTGTTCATTCTGTTAGCATGCACAGCCAAGCCAGAGATTGTGTGATGGTCCAGTGGGGGGTTCATTGAGACTGGGATCATGGGTGGAAGGTTGTTTTGTTTTTCCGTAGTTACCGACTCCCTGCCCCAGCCTCAACCAGCCAGCCTATTGTCAGTCGCTCCTCCTGGATGGCCAACATTTGCCAGGGGATAGTCATCCTATTTGAAAACCCTGTTTGGGAGATGGAGAAAAAGACCGTAGGGAGGCTGAAGCATATATTTACACACGCCCATGCAGAAACCAATATATCTATATCTATATATATTAGAGGAAAAATGACATCTAGAAAAATGATATTTATACACGTGTGTCTTTAGCACAGGACTATTCAGGGAAGAAGCAAGCCCTTTTCCCACCAGAGAGTGGGAAGAATTTTCTATGGCTAGAAGGTTTTACCTGAGCCTTAGGGGGAGAGAAGTGGAAAGGGGGAAGAATCCTGACCTTAGACCTCCAGGTGCTATCTGGACCTTGACCTAGCTGCTAGCCTATTATTGCCACTTGCAAGGTACAGCCTGGGCCTGTTGGCAGGAATTCTCACAGGACTAGCGCATTTAGCAGCGAGGTTGGCTTAAGCAGGTGTGAAGGTTCCTTCTAGCTTCTGAATCTGTTAGGCAAGGGCCAAAAGGCGGCCTAGCTGTCCCTCTAACCACCTTCCTGAGACCCAGCCCTGAGTCTACTCTTGAAGGAGATGTGACCGGACCAGATAATTAACAGCAAATCCCTATGGGAGATGGGTTGCTGCCCTGCTTGGAGAAAGTGGACAGAGAGGGTGAAAGAACTTTCCCACCCCTTGGCCTCTTTGGTTGACCCAGGCACTGTGGATTTGGGCCAGTGGGCAGCACCTCGCGGTGGGGGGGGGTGTATGGAGGGAGGGGCTCACTCCTTGACCCAACAGAGCGTCTACAGAGCTAACATCCTCTAGTGCCCGAGAGCAGATAGCACTAGCAGTGTGGGCAGGTGGTGGGGAAGACAGTGGATTGAGGGAAGGGGCGGCAGAAGAGATCTCCGAGTGGGCTGGGGGTAAGGTAAAGGATTGGAGAAGGTAGGGGAGCGCTCCACAGCATCAGCGAATTGGGCGGAAGGGCTGAGCGCGGTGGGCTCTGGGGGAGTTGGGGGGGGGCACCTGGCAGCAGTGCCGCAGCTCACGGCGCCCCTTCTGTCTGTCTGTACCTGCGTGTGTTGCCGTCGGCGGCGCGGCCGCAGCGAGCGATGTGCCCCAGGACGGGCTGCTTCTGCACGGCCCCTTCGCGCGCAAGCCCAAGCGGATCCGCACGGCCTTCTCGCCCTCGCAGCTGCTGCGACTGGAGCGCGCCTTCGAGAAGAACCACTACGTGGTGGGCGCCGAACGGAAGCAGCTGGCCGGCAGCCTTAGTCTCTCCGAGACGCAGGTAACGATCCCCCTCACCTGCTCGCCAGTCGGCGGCCAGCGCTCCGCCCGAGAGCCCAGGAGGAGGTGGGCGGGCGGGTGCAGGAGCGGCCTGACCGCCTGGGAGCTCGCTCTTGACCGGTTCCAAAGCCACCCCGCCTCGCCCCAGCAGAGCCCGACTTCGGAGCCCCTTTCCTCCCGCTGTGTTTTGTCTCAGCGTCCACAGGACTGTTCTTAAGCACCAAAGACACACTAGGGGGTGGGGACCAAAGCTTAGCCGAGTCCTGTCCCAAGCTATAGTTGGTGCCAGGTTATCAGGGGGCAGCGGGAGTCGGCAAAACGGGGCGCCCCCACTCCGAAGTCACTCCCCGAAGCACAGTAGTGCACTGGGGCCGCTTTAGGCCCTTCTGTCGCCACCGTTCTGGGGCAGTTGCGGGTTCTTGGGGTGACCAGGCCTTTCTCGCTCTGACTTTGTTGCGGTCCACGGCAAAGCTGGCGGAGGTCTCGGCTGCCCAACCGCGAAAGAGTGTGCAGAGAAAGCTACGTGTCCTTAACCTTCAACATCAGAAACAGAGTGAATTAGCCTGGAAGCAAGCACCCGGCTTGGGTTCCCAGGGTGGCACTGATCTGTGCGCACGCAGGCCGGCTGGCAGACGCTAGAAACCGTGCGGTGTGTGCACGCAGGCCTGAGAACGGTGGGAAAGGCGATGCTGGCTGCTCCGTGGTTGTTTTCAATTACTTGAAGGACTGTTGAGTTGGGGAGGGAATAAACTCTAGTGGTGTTGGAGGGTGAAATTGTAATTACCACGCAGTATTTTCATAATTGATATTTTAAAAGGCATTTAAGAAGAACTCGATGGGAGTTACAGGGAGGCAGATTTGGGTTTATTTTAAGTAAAGACTTTGCCATAAATAAATGCTGCCTGGAAGCTCAGCCTAAGCAATAGGGCAGCCGGGAGTCCCACGTGCTGAAGGAGCTGGTAGCTACAGGGAGGTGGATTTCCCGGTCTGGTTGGGCCACAGGAGATCTTACTCCCTTCCTTCCTGAAAGCTCCCAGATTTGCAAATAAGAGGGGTCATCCTGCCCGCCCGGCCCTATTCCTCCCACCCACTAGCCTTTTCATCTTCCTTTCCAGTTTATTGCTGACTCGACCCCTAGTCTGGGACTAGAGAAGGCACCGTGGTGGCAGCAGTCTGGGTTTCCCTGGTCACAGTGAGGCTAGGAAGGGGGCCTGGTCGGGGACCCCAAACCCCAACTGTGTCCCTAGCTCCCTGCAACCGATCTTACCCTCCCGTCCTTGCATCGCATTTAAGTATCTATTGTCAGTCCTGGAATCTGTCTCGTGCCCCATTTAGTTAAGGCAATGTTTCCCACACCGCTGCAGGACCCGGCTTTTCCAGATTTGCTAACCGAGCTGTTCTAACTGCAGAGGTAAAACTTAGAAAACAACGGAGCCAATTATAAGAACGTTCTGAAGAAAGACATCTTAGAAAACAATAAAATAAGAACTCCCTTTTCCCTCCTGGCAGTCATTTAAAGTGGTCTTAAACACGGTGTCAATTTAAGGGTGGTGTTTATGATTAACTTTATTTAAAAAGCAATAGTTACTAAATTTTAGCACAGTAAGAATTTTTTAAATTAACTTTCTTTTAAACTGAATCTAGCCACCAGTCAGTATTTGCTAACAAAGCAAGTTAGTAAACATGATTGTCACTTTCATTTTTATTATGTTTCAAATGTGCTTTTTAAAAGAAAATCAGCTAGAATAATGTATCTGGCGTCACTATTAAAAACTGATGGCTAATCTTGTTCCATCTATAAGTGAGCTGGTTTTAGCATATGAAACAAAAACGTAACTATGAGACTTGTGAGCCTGAAAAACCTCCTTATAGAGGCCTGTCTGTCTAGATGAGCACTTTGAGATGGAGAGAGGACTGGGCAGAGTTTCCCAGGCAGGCAGAAGTGATTTTAATATCTGCCTCCCTGCAAACTGTATGACCTTCCTTGAGTTACTCAACCTCTCTGAGCTCTGGTTTTCTCAACTAGAAGATAGGTTGTTCAAAGATAACATGAACTTATTAACTCTCGTTCTCAGCCCTTTCTTTCCCTTTGTTTAAAGTAATATGTCAAGTTAGTATTATGAGAAAATTCAAGCCTGGACTTCCTGACTCTTTGTCCAGTGTTCTTTCTAACTTTTCAGTCTCCTTCATTGGCACAATTGTCTTTCTGTCCCTCTTGTAACTTATCATTTGGATTGGGACTCTATAATTAACAAATTATGTATCCATCTCCCAGTATTTACCAAGCACGGGTACCTGTCATTTCCAGCTATCAGCTACTTGTCAAGCATCAGTTACTATCTAGCCCCCTGACATCTCTCTAGCCCCCTGACATCTATTTCTATAGTCAAGGTCTATTATTTGTCTCTCAGAGACTCTTCTCTGTCTCTCACAGATAACTGCTTTATATCGAGTCATGGAATTCTCTCTGCTCTCATTAAACTGCCTCCTCAAAGCTGGTTACTTCGTATTTCCTGTTTTCTATTATTTCTTTTTAGTAACAGTAACTCTTATGTCCCCAACTCTTTATCATTTTATCATCTATTCTGTTTAATTTTCAGTATATCTGCCATCCGTCTCAAACTTCCATCTCTATAGATTCAGTGACTGGCAGTAAATTCATGTCTGCTAATGGTTCGCTATCATCTCATCAGCTCTGGCTCTGTCTTCTTTCTGGACCTTAGTTTCTGTATTTGGAAGATTAAAGAAAATGGACTCAAGGGTTCTTTCCAGCCCTGAGTTTCTGGCTTATCTGTATTTTGCTCCTCTGTGTTTCTGTATGACCCCCCTCCAAGTCCTCAGAGCTCACAGCGTATCTCCCACATATGTAACATGCATGGACTTTACTGTCGTTTGATTAACTACCATGCCCAAATGTCAATCTGTAGACTGACTGCATCGAAGAAACCTCAAAATACAGATTCATGGGTCCCATTCAGATTCTCTTAGGAATTCTAGAAGGGGACCCAGGAAAAGTTTTTGAAATGGTTCTCTGGGTGATTCTGATGAACAAAGTGCCTGAGCATCTCAGCTCTGAAAGGCAGCGGCCAAGCCTTTGTCTTTCTCGCTGTACAGTGACTAGCAGAGAGCAGATGCTCCACAAACAAGGCTTGAATGAACGGGCCTGTCCCTCTTGAGTTGACACATACCCACAGGTGAACCTCATCAGTCATTCCCCTCACTGTCTGCTGGCACTGCTGCCCTGTCCTCCTCCTGTCTTTCCTTTGTATTTTCACAGCTGATTGTTGATCTAGGTGATCTAATTTTATCCACCAGTTCATGGATAAAACTTCTGGGAAGGTGAAACAGATTAGTGTGTGGGGCTTCATCCAGGTCTTGGGAGCCTCTGCACCTCCAAGGCTTTTAGCGTAGAATGTCGGGAAGTGGGCAGCCCAAGCTACTTTGCTTGGAGCAGGGCTGTACCAGTGTCTGGGGATGGAGTTTTGCTCTGGGATGACCATGGGGGATCCATGTGGCAGGAGGGGCCCTGCACAAGGTCCCCATCTCCTGTCTGGCTCTAACGACATGCCCTTGCCTGCTGTACCACCGTTCTGTGGTCTGACCCAGAAGACGCTCGGCTAGTCTTTACTGCTGGTAGCTGGCGGGGCAGAGTGGTGGGCCTCAGTGACATCAGAGCTCTGAGCGTGAGTCGTGAGTGTGTGTGTAATGGCGTGTGAAACGTGTGCCCTCAGTGTGGAGCACAGGAGCTTGGTGCTAAAGCGCAGGTGATATCGGAAGCGCACATCAGATGCCAGTAGTCAGTCACATGGCGTGGAGTGCAGCTTGTGTGCTTCTGGGCATGTGTGTTGAGGGGGGCACATTAGTTTTAGGGGAATAAGAAAAAGGCGCTTGGATGCTCCAGGCTGGTCAGTGTTTCCAGCTGCCCCTTCTGCTCAGGACAGCTTAGCAGGTGTTTCTTGACTTTCCCTGCCTTGGATTAAGCTGAACTGTGAGGGGAAAGGGGTATAAAAATGTGGTCTTTGGCCTTGGAGACTTATTTTGGTGGGGCCTAAGTGCAAAATGTGCACACTCATGGGACATGCACAGGATGAGTCACTGGAGCGCCCTTGAGTCGCAAGTGTGGGCTGATGAGGTCAGAGGAGACCTCTAAGGGAATAGGCTTCTGGGAGGTCACAGGACTGGAGCACTTGGAGGGGTACATTGGATTTGAGGTTGGTGGGAAGAAAGGGGCGGGGGTTGAGATGGATAGACATAAATAGAATGGACTTGTCAAGTCTGGCTGCCATCTTGGAGCCTGGAGAGCAGGGGGAAGGTTTAAAAGGCAGGAATGTGTAATAAGCTGCCTTTGAGTTCCCCCTCCCCCAGGTTATGGCAAGAAGACTTCTTGGGGGTCCCTTCCTTCTCTGAAATCTGCTGCCTTTTGGGGGATGGAGAGAAGAGGTATCCAAATGATTTGACTTTTAGGAAATGGCCCAGTGACCTTTGTTACAAGTCTACTGTGTGTTCTGAGATAGACTCATCCCTTCTCTAAGTCTTCTCCAAAGATGTGTGTGCCTCTGAAGTTCCAGAGGTCTGGTGGGGGCAGGAAAGAGCAGGGGAGATAAGGAAGACTGGAGTGGTCCTTTGAGACCTTGGTCCTGAGAAGACAAGGGGATCTTGTGATGTCCCCCTGAGAGTGAGGGCTGTGTCCAGGATGGTCTGAGAGAGGACGAGACAGGAAGACTTGGGAAGATTTACAGCTTGGTGGATGGGGAGTTAGAGGGGACAGGTCAGATGAGGGTTGAGCTTAACAAGGCATTGGGCTTGACCCTGACAGTGGAAGCAACTCACATGGTCAAATAAAGTAAATGGGTCCCCAGGGAGGAGAGCAGGTTTGACTGATGTCTCCAAGTCTCTGTCTATTCTGAGGACTTTCTCTATGTCTGCGTATGACGAAAAAGAGGACACGGGCTTAAATTAAAGCAGAGAGATAATATTAGAAAATCAGGAGGAACTCCTTATATCAGAGTTGAAGGACTCAAATACCCCTTCACGGATATACTTGAACTTCTTGAAGAGAGGGCAGGCATCCCCCTGAAGTCCGCAGGAACCTGGAGGCACACACTTCCGTTTGGCTAAGGTTGGGGAATGGTGGAAAAGAAAGGGTCCAGCCCTGGTCTATTCAAACAGCAGATTACTCAAAGTCTAGTCTGGAACACTGTGGAGCTGTAGCTTGACTGTCGGTTCACGTGTCCGTTCACTCGTGCCTTAGCACGGCGCCTGCGCTGGCCAGTCTCTAATTCACGGATGACCCGCTCGTTCGTGCATCCGCAGTAGTTTCACCTTCTTCATCCTGCTTGACTCAAGCTGAACTTCGTCCACCCCTACACTTGGGCTCCCTCCCCCAGCTTTGCCTCGAAGTTATCAATCCAGTCCAGAACCTAGAGAATTAAGAACCAACCCTTTGGAGAAGTGTCCCCTGAGCCGAGGAGCTCAACTCTCCAATAGTTAGCACTGTTCCCCAAACATTTTGTGATTAGACCTCAATCCCTCTGCCACTGATTTTTTTTAACACTTTATTTTTAAAAAAGATTTATTTACTTATGAATACAAGAACTGGGGTACAGGCCAGAGGTGTGGGGGGGGGTGTGAGGATTTACCAGAGACGGAGTGGGGAGCAGAACAGATGGCTCTACTGAAATACACTGCTGAGGGGAGCAGTAGGTAAGACAGGAGAGGTCTGCTGAACCATGTGGGTCCCCTCCCTGGCCCGGGATGGAACTCCTGCTGCAGTGGCTGTGGATAGCTTCATAGTGCAGTGCTTAATCCTTTGTACCACCAGGGAGGCCCCCCTCAACCATTGATTTTTCACCTGTTTTTCAGGTCTGACCCAAGCACCTATGCATAGAGCCTGAGGCTAGGTTACCTTAGCTCTGCCCAGCTGGCTGAACATACCTGACTATGCCCACTGGTATCTGAAGTCAAATAATAATAACACACACTGGTTCTCCAGGTTCCCATAGTCTGATGAGAAGACCGGTTCCAACAATAAATCTACGCATTGCCGGGGGAGGGGGAGCTGGAGGAGTCACTGTTACTGAGGCAGAAAAGTTCTAAGGAAGCACAGACAGGTGACAAAAGGGGTCTGGCCTGAGAACAGCTAAGCAGGGTTTTGAAGGCTCATAAGTTATTCCAGCTGGGATAACTGAGACAAAATCAGAGATTCTTGGAAGGATCTCTCATTTGGAAGCCAGAGCTGCCCAGTGGACTTGGGAATCCCTAAGGAACCTCTCCCCACATCAGGAGCATCAGAGATGGGTGAGGAGTTCCTCCAGGTAACATCCCGACTGTGCCTTTGGAGTTAGAGAGAGGTGAGGAGGTGAGTGGTGTGTGGCTGATGCTGGGACAGGTGCATAGCAAGCACAGCCCCCTAAGTCCTGCTCCCACACAGCTGGTAGCCCCACTATGTGACCAGCCCTAGAGGCCCTCTGTTCATCTAGGGAAGGGCCTGTGGGGTGACCTCAGAGTTGCCTGGTTGGGTTAGAGAGGTTATGGGGTGTCCCATTTATCTCCTACTAACTCAGCCCGGTTCTTCCTCTTTTCCAAGTAGAAAATAGATATTGTATCAGGAATGCATTAAAGGAAATTCAGAAAAGTTGAAAAAAAGAAAGTCACTGGTATTTGGGGTACATTTCCTTCTAGTCTTTTTTCCCCATGCATAGATTTGTTTTTCCATGGTTATAATCACACTGTGCCCAAATTGTGCATCCTGTCGTTTGCACTGCCATTACTAAGCAGCCCCTGTTACTACAGTCTTTGTAAACAGCATCTGGACGCTCAGCCCAAGGCTGTTATCTGGAAGATAGCCGGGCTGCCAAGCAAGAGGGTTCCATCCCTCTTTCTAGAGTGCTGCCTTCTTGACCCTGGTTGTTTTCACAGAGTCTTCAGAATCACCTTTACTTGGGCGTGCTCAAGTAAAGCTCCCCCTGGTCTGGAAACTGTGCTGTGCTTGCAGTTCCGCCCGCGAAGCTTCCCTTCATTAGGCCAGTGTACTGGGCAAGGGTGGCAGAGCGTGTCCACCCCACTAGACAATCACCAGTGCGCTCGTCGGCATCCTTCTTGGGAGTGGGAGAGGGAAGGAGCAAGGTGCAGAGGGGCCCTCAGTCCATGGCCTTCCAGGGTGCCCGCCAGCACCCGTCGCAGGCTGGCTACACCTTGCCCTCTGCCAACCCCCTGGGCTCTCAAGAAAGCCTCCCCAGCCCTGCAACCAGCCCTGAGTCACGCACGTGCCTTGCACAGGAGGCAGGGTGAGCTCACCCGCCCACTGGCTGGCGCAGTCACAGCGGGTGCCAGGACAGGCGGGGTGTGGGGGGCAGGGGCCAGGCTGACTGCCAAATGGTGGTGCTGAGAACCACCCAGGGCCCATCAAGTTCCGTGCCCAAAGAACGGTTTCCATGAAATCCCAAACCCTGCATTCAGAGCAACCACCCCTTCCCGGCCACCTGAGGTGAGAAGCACAAGTGGTGGGATTGAACCCTGATCTGGAAGAGGGCAGAGGCTCTCTTCCTGTGCCTTCTGCAGAGGCTAGCCCCCCATTTCTTCCTGTCCTGACTGGCTGCTCTGCCCGGCGCTGAGCACTGCTGCCCCTTTTAGATGGCAGTGATCTAGAATTCAGGGGCATGGGCCTCGCTGGTGGTGTAAGAGGTTGAGCGCTGCACTGTGGGGCTTCTGCAGCCGCTGCAGCATAAGTTCGATTCCCCGGCAAGGGAGGTGACCCACATGGCGGAGCAGACCTCTCCCGCCTGGCCCGCTGCTCCCCACAGCAGTGTTTCTCAGTTGATCTGCCTGTTCTGCTCCCCGCTCTGTCTCTGGTGACTCCTCTCACCCCCTCACCTCGGACTGTGCCCCATTTCTTGTATGCATAAATAAATCTTTTAAAAAATGAAAAAATAAAACCCAGGGGCAGGGCAGTTGATGCCACGGAAGCCCTCAGGGGGAGGCTATCAGGAGTTGGGTGGGCTCCATGGAATGGAGAGCAGGGAGTCTAGGAGATAAGATTGGGGTTCCCTGGGCATGGAGCTGCTCCCTAGATACAGATGCTTGTCCTGCTTTGGTCTCTGGGGCCTGGCCTCATTGGTACAGCCTGTGCACCTCACCCACTCTTCAGGGAGGAGGGAAGACTGCCCTTGGCCCTGCTCAGGATTCAAGGGTCTCCCCTCGGCGCTCACTGCTGCTGCCAAAACCTAGGTGCTCGTCATCACTGCGCCCACAGAGCCTACCGCCCACCATCAAGCAGCATGTGGATGGCCCCAGCTGCAGCCAGCAGAGCCCATTTGCTGTTCACATGTGCTGTCATTTCCAGAAAACCATCCAGTTCTGGAACACTCCCCTTTTCAGCAAGACCTCCCCCAGGGACACTCTGGAGCCAAAGCCCATGAGATGCCTGAGCTTCCGGTACCCTAGAAAGCATCTCTCCTATAGATGAGGGAAATAAGCACAGATGGGGACTTAGCAAGGGGCCAGCACCTGGGCTCCTCCCACTAACTCTAGGATGATCTGACCTGGCCTGGTTCTGTAAGCCCAACTAGCGAACTCTGCAGTCAGAGGAGTTGAATCTTCACGAACTTAGTTCTCATGAACTAAGGATTGAGTCATCTGCTAGGATGACCCTCCTTGGTCAAGTACAAGAGGATGTTGAGGGCTTTGTCCAGGACACAGAATAGATACTGGAGGGAGAAGACCAGAGAGGGATGATTAGAGATGGGACTAAATCTGGGGAGGCTTCCTGGAAGAGATGGGCTTAGCATCATAGACCCACCCCTCCTCCAAGCCCAGCTCCCTCCCCTATCACAGAGAATGATTGTCTGGTCTCTGAACCCTCCCCTTGTCAGGGCTTCACTACCTGACACAGAGTTTTCTGAGTTTAAAGAGAATCTCAGTTCTGACCCCTGGAATTTCTCCTGATTGTTCTTTGTGTGACCTATTCCCATCTCTAGATGGGCCACTGGGGCAAGTGCTGTGGAAGCAGGAAGACCAGAGCACGGCCCTGACTGGGCCTCAGACACCTCAGACACCCCTCTGTCCAAGAGGCTGAGGTCTCCTTGGTGCACTGCAGGGTTCTCGGAGCACCTGGTGCCTGAGGGACTAGAGCTCCCTGTGGCCCAGCTCCAGCTCTGATGTGGGCTGGGAGAATTCTGCTGCGGTTGCTAAGGCTGACCTACATGGCCTGTGAAGCCGCAGCTGCCAGCAGAGTGCTCGAGGCACTCTGGCTCTCCCAGGCACTGCCTGCGGTGTAGACATGTGCGCCCTGCTCTGTGTGCTGAGAAGAGCACGGGGAATCCCAGGGGGCAGGGCCCACTTCCGGCCCTCAGGAGGCCATCAGGACCCATGCTGTGGCTTCTCTCATTTACCGTTCACATCAAGCCTATGAAGGAATGATTATCCCTTTCCTGGAAATCAGTAGAGGCCCAGATATGGCAGGGGCTTGGGCCGAGGGGTGGCACAGAGCCAGGCCTTCTCCTGGATGCCTTGCTGTGGCTATCGGGAGCTCCATGACCCCATCCTTCCCTCTGCAGCAAGGCCCTCCTCTGGCCCACAGTGTCCTTTCCCTGGCCCACCTCACCTGTGTCCGGGGGAGTCCTCCAGACCCACAGGCGGCGGCTGGCCAGAGACACAAGCCTGGCCTCGGTCTCCCCATCTAGCTCCTGGCTCGGCTTGAGTGCTGAGGCCCCAGAGGCTATGCGGGGGCCGCCTGGGGGTTTCTCACCTGTACCCCTCCCTCCCCGGCCCAGGTGAAGGTGTGGTTCCAGAACCGGAGGACAAAGTACAAGCGGCAGAAGCTGGAGGAGGAGGGGCCCGAGTCGGAGCAGAAGAAGAAGGGCTCTCACCACATCAACCGGTGGCGCATCGCCACGAAGCAGGCCAACGGGGAGGACATTGATGTCACCTCCAATGACTAGGGTGGGCGGCCACGAACCCATCAGGGCACAGTGCTGCTTGCTGCTGGCAGGGCCCTGGGTAGGCCCAGCTGGACTCTGGCCACTCCCCGGCCGGACTGTGGGGAGACCTCTGGTCACGGCCCCCCAGCGCGCGGAGCCTGGGGCCACCGCCGACAGAGGGACAAGAAATGGGCTGGCTGAGACCTAGGACTGCTGGACCTTCTCCTCGGAGAGCCTGCCTGCCTGTCCACGCAGGCCGCCGGCCCACAGCCACTCTTTTATCTCCTTTTTGTTTTGATGCATTTGTTTTAATTTATTTTCCAGGCACCCACTGTAGTTCTTAGTGATCCCCTTGTGTCTCCCTTCCCTATGGGAATAATAAAAGTCTCTCTCTTAATTAACCAGCATCCAGCGCCAACCCCAGAGCCTGGGAGCCTGCAGTGGTGGGTTCTGGCCCTGGGGCCAGCGGGGCCCGACAGAGCAAGCTTGTCTGGGACTTGGGGGCCTGGGGTGGGAGCCTGGGAGACTCAGTTCATTAACTCCTCTCCTTTGTTGAGCTTGGTCTCTAGCCCCAAGCCACGGGAAGAGCCACCAAGGCTTCACGTAGGGAAGCACTGTCTAGCATCTTGAGGGAGGCTTATCGAGCAGACCCAGCTGGGCCAGGACGGAGAGAATGCATGTGCACTTTCCCATGCTTGGAAATTCTGGGGATGTCTCTGGTGGAGGAGAAACCAGAGAAAGGGGGAGATCTGAGGGCCAAGAGGTCACCGTTCACAGAGGATAACAGTCAAAGCTCCAAGTCCCGGTTCCACCAGGATGCTCGCTTATCCCCCAGAACCACCCTGGGCCGATTAAAGCTTCAGAGATAGGGGCTGAGGCTGAGCCTGCAGCTGGTCCCCAAGGACCTGGGGCTGAGGACCTGGGGCCTCGCAGCCCCAGCGAGAGCTAAAAGGCCAGGTCTGCTTAGCTCTGTTGTTCCCTTGCCCTTCAGTCCGTTGATTTGTCTTTACTGCTTACCACAGAGGAAGTTTTCAACTTCACACTAAAAAAGCAAGACGTATATTCCTAACAGCCTTTCCCTCACCATGTCCCTTATACATTTCCCCGTGCCCCTTTCTCTTCCTCCTACGTGCTCCCCAACCCACTGCTTTTTGACCTGTGCCCCGCCACTAGCGATGTGGGCTACAGTCACCAGATATGGTTACCACCACCCCCTTATGGCCAGACTCGCCCACCTCCCATCTGACTCCACCTGTACCCCATCTTCTGGGCATTCCCTTCTTGACTCTCCAGCCCTCCCTCCCTCATTCCTGCACCGCTGATAGCCTCCCCTCGTCCAGTCCTCTCAGTCTAGCCCGTGCCTGGCTGTCTCTGTCCAGCCCAGGGTCAGTCCTTGCTCCTCCTGCCTCCTCACCGTGCCCTCTGCCTAGGGCTTCACTTCCACTTCCAGGACTTGTTTTTGGCTCCGCAGTCCACCTCTCCTGACCCAGCAAGCCAGCTGCCTGCTGCCCTCCATGCCCTCAGCCCCTCCAGCCCGACACGTTCCCAGCTGTCTCAGCTCCTCACCTGCTCTCCTTGATCACCCACCTTGGCAGACGGCCATGGCTTCCTCTACCTTGGGAAATTGCGTGCACGGCTCCGGGAGAGCGAGGTGGGAGGCAAGGTGGGGAGGTAGGCATGAGGTGTGTGTGGATTCCAAGGAGGGCCCGAGTGGCCAGCCAGGTTCTCTTCCTCAAACCCCGTCTGTCCTAAGCCCACCACTGGGCCCCCACCCTTTCCTGTGCTAAATCTCCGGGTGCCCTCCTTTCAGTCTCGGAGATGTCATCCGGTCTCTGCCTTTACTTCTGCTCGTCTTGGCACCTGGAATGTTGTGGGGGCTGATCAGCGTCGAAGGTGCTGGGAAGATGCCCACGGCCAGCCTTGCTGTCTGACGCACATGCAAGGGTCCAAGCATGTAGGTGCCCCTGCTGAGGTTCTCAGGGCTCCCCTGAGTCCAGGCAGTGCTAGAGACCAAAGGGCTTTGTCCCCTCCCAACCCCCCTCCCCCATCAGCCAGGCAAGTGAGTTTCTCACATCTTGAAAATCCTAACCCAGATAAGTCTGCTGCCAGGCAGGTGGGTAACCTCTGGGGAGCACCTATGCCCAGGCAGGGTGAGGGTGAGACGAGGAGGCCCCAGCGAGGGGCAGAGGAATGGGTGAGCTGCTCCTCTCGAGATTCTCCCTCACTTGCTGGGGGAGGGGTGCAGGGAGATCACAGCAGAGCACCCCCTGTCATCTAGATAAAGGGCTGGAAAGGACCCAAGGAAGCCTGCCAATCTTCCTAGGCCAGCCTGCGTGGGGCAGGACGGGAGTCCCCGCTGCACTCTCATCCGTCCCCCATGTTGTGCCTCTCCCCGCAGACGGTAAATATTGGTGTTGTGACTTCATTAATAAAGGCTTCTGTGAGCCTGAAAAACATGGAATCAGGATGAACTATTTTCTGAGCTGCGGGCTTGCCAGGTTTGCTAATTTGGGAGTTTTTGGGTCCTCTCCAGGGAACAAACCAAAGAGTCTCTCAAAGAGACACAGATGCAGCCGGGAAGGGGAGAAGAAGCCGAGGAATGAGGCCCCCTCCCCTCCCTGCACTGCTCCTCCCGCCTAGAGACCAGACCCCGCAGGGGTGAGCACCAGTGGAGAGGAGCTGCTAGGCCAGGCCTTCCCTGTGCCAGCCTGGCCCGGTCATTTCCCCGCAGCTGGGCCGGCCTCCCAGACCCTAGAGTCCAGCTGGCCGAGGTACTCACCAGCACCTGTGAGCACCCCAAATCGCATGTGGCTAAAGTGGAGGGAGCACAGGTGAGCTGTCCTCAACGCTCATGGCCTAAGCCCCGAGCTTCACCTTCAGAGAAGGTTCTTTCCACACCCTCTTACCCATAGAACTTTCTGGGATTAGTCTCCATGGCCTCCACAGCAGCACTGAGCATCTCGGCACTCTGTTTACACCAAGTCCTCCTCACAGTGCTGAGACTGCCTCCCACAGGGCCTGACGGGCCCCTGCCAACTGCACTGGCCTCTGCACAGGAGGGAGCCAGGCTGGGGCCTGCAGGCCTCTCCTGGAGCCCCTGCTCCAGGGTAGTCATGCAGGGGGAGGGGCGGGAGGCCAGCAGGCTGAGCGGTACGGGCCCAGCCAGCTTTCCTGTCAGACGGGCGCTGCCAATGCGGAGCCAGACATCGGGAACAGGTTTAACCAATTACCCGGGCGCCCCATCTGCTGTCTGGGGTGTGTGTGAGGGTGAGTGCATGTGAGGGTGTCTGGGAGCGTCTAGGAGGGCTGTGGGTGTGTGTGTGTGACTGTGTGGGTGTGCGGCTGTGCTGTGGGCCATGTGTGCTTGCCTGTCCTGGTCACACCCCCTCGTTTGTGAAAGACTGTGGCTACTAGTGTATGGCCTTCCTGTCCTCCAAGACCTGGGGATCCACAGGCACATCTCACCCAGCACCCCAACTTCTCCTTCCCTGCTGTCCCCATCATCACCCACTCGCAGGGCTCATCAGAGCCCAGGATTGTGGGCTTTTCTCCACACACATTCAGATGTCCTTCCTATTAGACCATATTCCTTCTTGCCGCTCACCGCTCACCTTTCCTCCATGCACACGTTGACCTCACGGGCACCTTTTTCTCTCCCCAACAGCCCCATGTCCCAAAGTTCTTTAGTTGCAGCTATCTGGCAAAACGACAAGCCCGCCTGGATCCATTTCCCACCTGCCCTTGTGGCTGCGTCTGTGAGGACACCAGGCAATCCATGTAGAGGGTGCCCCTTGAGGTCCGAGGTCCCAGTCTCCCCTCCAGCCCCTGCTCTGTTGATGAAGTCACCTCCGTTCTCTACAGGGACTATCTCGAACTATCACCCTCCCCTTTCTTCAGCAGAGGATCTTACTTCAGAGGAAAAGCATGACGGGGACCACCTTATCAGTCTAGGGCCAGAGGAAATAGGTTGTCCCTTCAAACAGGGTACTAGGAGGGGAGTTTAAAGAAACAATTAAATTTTGGGAAACCAACAAGAGATGCTGCAGTACCCCAACAAGGGGGAGCCCTGAAGAGGCAAGGTACAGGAAAGGACAGGGAGAGGATGGCGTGGGACCCAGCAAGAAGGAGCTGCTGTGGGAGAGAGAGCCACAGAGTGCAGAGAAGGCCAAGAGCATAACCCCCCCTCCCCCGTATCACTCTCCTCAAACCCTCCAATTTCCTGTTCAGGACTCCCAAAGGTGGGAGTCAGACCACGTGTCCAGCCCCCCGGGATGGACAGTGAGTGGAGAGAAGTGCAGAGTGGAGCTGGAAAGGCCTGGAAGAAAGCTTGGCCTCTCCCTACCTTCAGATCCACATTGCCTGCTTCCGACTCACCCCCTCCATTGCCTCCTGATACCACTAAGACTTCTGGCCAAGGAGGATTCCCCCTACCCTGAGAGACCTCACTCCTGGGTCTTCTTTTCTGCCTTCACATCGCTTCATCTCTTGCCTATGAGAGGTCCAACATGCTCAGGTCTCCCTAAGAGGCTCCCTGCTAAAGCCCTCCCTTGGCCCCATGTCCTGCTGTGTTACATTGCCATGTTCTCCTCGGCCAAGTTCCTTTAAAGAATTATCTAAACTGGCAGTCAGAGAGTGCTACTCCTCAACGCATGGCTTTTGCCCTGCCCACACTCCACCGAGACTACTTTTTCCAGGTCCTTGGGGGACCATGGCTTGGGCGTCATCTCCCGTCTACTCTTGTCCCTATTAAGTGCTTGGACAGAACCTCCTGTTTGAAGAATTCTTACCTCATGTCCCTGGGGTACCACGTTCCCTTTGCCTTCCTCTTATCTCTTGTGTTAATTTGCTAGGGACACCACAAGAAGACCCACAGAGTGAGTGACTAGAACGATGGACATTTGTTTTTCTCACAGTTCTGGAGGCCCAAAGTCTGAGGTCAGAGGTCAGAGGTCAGCAGTGTTGGCTTCTTCTGCATTCTCTCCCCTTGGCCTACAGATGGCCATCTCTATGTTCACTCAGTGTTCTTCATGTGTGTCTTTATCGGATCTCCTCTCACAAGGACACCAGACACATCAGGTTAAGGTCCACCCTAATGACCTCATTTTACCTTAATTATCTCCTTAAAGACCCTACCTCCAGTCACATTCTGAGGCTAAGGTCTTCAATGTATGAATTGGGGGGCAGGGCACAATTTGATCCCAAACACCTCCTTTGTGGTTAAGCCTCCTGAAGAGTTTCCTGTTTCTGCCCAGGCCTCAGGGATGGGGGCTCCTCCCCCGTCCCCCAGACATCCCCGGGGAGATTGCCCTGGTTCCTTTAACTGGTTCCAGGTGCTTTCAATAAATGGCAACCTGCCAACCCCGACCTGCCTCCTGAGCTCCAGACAAGCACACACAGTTATCTCCTGACAGCTCAACTTGGTCGTCTCACAGAAACCTCTAAAAACTTGTAAATCAGAATGCGTTACCTCTCAGCGCACTTGCGCTTCCTCCTCTGTTTCTTCGTTTGGAGAGCCGGCACCGCAGCCCATGCCCCAGCCAGGGGTCCGGGGCCATCTTTAATTCCTCTCAGCCACTGTCCCCACAGTCAGTCGCCAAGAGCTGAGCAATTCTGAGTCCCTTCACTCCTCTCCATCCCTGTCCTACCACCGGTCCAGGCCCCACCTCCCCTCCCTCACCTTGACCTCCAGAGTGGCACCTTAGCTGGCCTTCCCAGCACCTCACGCAGATCACACTAAGCTCTGCTCTGTGGCCAGGTGCGTTCATTTCCCTACTGAAAGCCTCCAGGGGCTCCCACCTGCCCCCGGCCCACAGCAACTGACCACGATCTCTCCAGCTCCCTGTTCTCCATCATCCCGAGCCTCATGCTCTTGTGTGAGCTGGAAGAGGACTGAGGGCAGCCCCTTGCTACTTCCTTGCTGGGTTTGCTTGGGGTCAAGGATGGGGGTCTCTCATTCCTTCTCGACTTCTCCACCAGTCCAAGGACTGGGGTGAAGTGGGACCCCAGATGCTTGCTTTGGCTGAGGAGGTGTCCTGGTGGAGAAGGACCCAGGCTCTGCTCCTAGACACCTGGTGCTGTTGGGGAACAGGCCTGTGGGGTCAGATCTTGCAGGGAGTGACCTTGTGGGCCGGGGGCACGGAGGGGTAGAAGTGGTAGGTGAGATGGGGTGGGTGAGATAGCAGGAGCAGCAGCAACTCTGGGCGACAAAGGTGAGCTCCACTCTAAAAATGAGCCTGGGTTCCTTGGGGCCTAGGGAGACGGTCACTCGTCGCTGCCCTCACCCCTGAGCATTCTGACTCTCCTCACCGTGGCCGGAGTGGGAGGGAGGCCCCAGGGGCCAGCAGTGGGGCCGGAGTCTGGTTGGGGAGGCTGCATTCCTGGAGTGTCAGTGATCCCTAGGCTGGGTAGGAGCTGAGCCCCAAACCAGCTAAAAACAACAAACAGCTCCCAGGAGGGATTTGTGTCTGTTCTGAGAGTCAAGGATTTCCGCCCGGATGGGGGCTGTGGCCAGTGTGGCTTTTAGCAAAGAAATTCTTCACAGAGCAGAAGGCCTCTGACCTAGAGGTATCACGAGAACAGACCTCGCTCCTGTCCCTTTCCCTCCACCCACTCTCCCAGGGCTGCCTAGCACCCAGGTCCCAGGCAAGAAGGCAGCGGGCCCCTCACGTCTTGGAGGTGTGTAAGAAGAATCTGGAAGCTCTCCTCCACTGGTCTCATCAGTCTTTACACCGGTGCAGCGAGTGCTGTTCTCCGCAGTTCATAGCTCAGGAATTGGAGGCTCTGCCAGAGCAGCTCTTGCTAAGCAACGATACCTGATACCCGATAAATAGCCAGTCACCTGAATGGGCCGATGAAGGGAGTGCCGGGCTAGTAGTCACTCACGCTAGGGTCAGCTGGGCCGCCGACCCACCAACGGAGATGGCCTCCCTCTCTCACACAGCACCCTGCATGAGAGCCACGGCTTCTCCCTGCACAGGTGCTGAGAGGGCCCAGAGAAGAGGCCAGGTGTAGGGTCAGCACAATCAGGTCTTTCCACCTGCCCACCAATGGTGTGATGATGGACAACTGCGGTGCTGCGAGCATTCCGGGCATGCGCAAGTGGGCGCACCTGAGTTTGACATGGGCATAAATGGGCGGCGTCATGAGGACGCCAGGACCGACCGACAGTACTGATGAGCAGCAGCAGTAGAAAGCAGCCAAGAGGGTGAGATGCGCCAGGGGCTGGGAGGCCTGCCAGCCCCCCGGCCCCCCGGCACCCCTGCCTGCCGTGTACCTGGCCACCTCTACTAATAAAGCATAAAAGCCACCGAGGGCTCCAAGACTCTCCTTCCCTGACCCGTCTGCCAGAACCATCCCGAACCTTGCTCCTGTGCCACCTCCATCCTGCCGCTACACCAGGCCTCACTCCTTCAGGACTTTGGGGTTGTCTGAAGAGGAGGAACTTGAGGTGGCGCTAAGACCTGACTCTGAGGGCTGAGAGGAATTAGGAAGCAGCAGAGTTCTTGGGGCTGGTCCTGTGCACAGGGGACACCAGGCCCCTTTCTACTCGGCTCAAGCCTTTCTTCACGAAGCCCCTTCTGGCCCCCAGGATACCTAGGAATGGCCTCGCCCCACCAGTGCCCTGCCCAGCCCCGTGAGTTTAAGCAGGATCAGAATCATGTTCTTATGGTGGGGTCCTCAGCTCTCAGCAGCTACTCTACAAAGGGGGCCCTTTTGTGGAGTTTTAACTTACCCCCTTTGTTCAGCGTCCCACTTTCACAGTTCTTCCATCTTTCCCTCTGGGCCGCCCCGCTGGCCTGAGCCCTCCTGGCCACAGTCTGCATCTTCGCTGAGGTCCTGCCCACAAACCCGCAGGCGGCCCCTGGTGGTTCTGCTGCATTCCCACACCACCACCTCTCCAGCCCACAGCTCACGAGGCCACGGGCTGGTGCTTGAAATCCATCATTTATTGCCCACAGTGCATTAGTAGTAGGTAAATCACAGAGACAGACATTTTTCGAGAAGGTTAAAAAGCTACCACCAAGAACCCCTGGGGGTGAGCGCGCTTGAGTGCTGGTGCCTCCCTCACGCTGGCCCAGGGCTGGAGAACCACTGTTTCTGTCGGCTGGCCCCCTTCTTCCCGGGACCCCGCCCTCCTCACAGGCCAGAGCCCCAAGACAGGATATAGCTGGCTCACCATCAGGAAGTGGAACAGGGCCCATTGCCACCTGGACTCAGTGACTGTCTTGACATCTTGGGCTTTTGGTCCCTACACCCTCAAATTGCTCTCTGGAAATGGGAGATGGGCATCGCCAAGCTGGAGGGAATGTCTGAAGTGACTAGAAGAGGGTCAGGCAGGTACCTCAGGGCAGGAGAACCACTTGCAGGTGTGTCCTGGGCTCCAGCACTGCTGGGCTGGCCCCGCACTGTCTGCGGGTCTGGCCTGGCCTTCTCCCCAGTCATGAACCGATCTGTGTACAAGGCCTCAGCGTAGGGGGTGGACTCGGCTGAGAGCTTCCCTGGTGTTCTGTGCAGTCAGCTCGGGGCCTTGCAGCATGGCTCCCGGGAGTGCCATCACCACCCCTGAATGGTACACTTCCTTTGGCACCCACCTCTGCCCCCCAAAGAGGGTTCACCTAACAGTGCGTTTGGGAGCATGACTGGAAATCATCCGAGAGACAAAGTAAAAACCTTATGAGATGCTGAGGCCACAGGGCTAGGGCTGGGCTGGGGCAGCCAGCACAGAGGGGAAGCTGGAGAAACCCCAAATCCAGGCCTCGGGCAGGGGGGAGGAGGGTTAGAGTAGGCAATTTTCATCCCAAGGTAAAGTACCCAAGAATAATGACCCCAGGAGAGGAGGGGCAGGGGGAACTTGAAGCAGAGGGAACTTGGTCCTCTACTTTTCCAAAGAGAACCCAGATATGCCCAGCCCCGGGCCGTTGGCACATTCACATTATGGCGGGATTAGCTCATGCACGCGCCCCTCCCACTCCGTGGCGCTCTCTGTGCTGGCCTCTGTCTTCTCCCCTTCCTGACGGCCTGAAGATGCAGGGCGGGGGAGACGACACACAACTGCTCCTTGGGACAGCAGGAGGACCCTTCGGGCAGCACCCTGCAGAGCTAGTTGGGGGGCCGTGACCTGGCTGGGAGGTGACGGCAGCAGGGGCTCCGGGTGGGACATGGTGTCAGTGCCTGTGAAAGACCGTCACCCCAGCTACCCCTGCCCTCCGTTGGGGACAGCCCCTCAGCCACACCTTGCTGCCCTGTACTAGCCTCCCCCTGCAGGTGCCTGTACCCCTCAGCCAGACTGCTCCCCAGGTGGAGTCACCAGGGAGGGGAGGCTCTGAGGAGCAAGCCAAGGACTCCATCCCACTCGAGTTCAGGTGAGGGGTGCAGGGTGCACTGAGGCTCACGCTCCCCATTGTTGGGACCTCTCAGACCAGGGGATTACCCTCTTCACCCTGCCTCAGGCCCTGCTTCCCTCAGCAGAGCTCTCTCCTCTTTCCTGGCCTGCCAGTGAGAGAGGGACGGGGGCCTGCATCGTGAGCGCGGAGCAGGCGTGGCCCACCCTCAGGCCCGGCCTCCACGGCATTCCTCCTCCAGAACTGAAAGCGTTGGGCAAAGGTCAAGTGCATCCAGGATGTGGGGACACATAGAGAAGGGCGAGGTCCAGGTTCTCAGACCAACTGCCGGCCATTCCCCAAGGGGCCTGCCCCTCTCCCCATGTCTCCCCTTGGGCTCCCCAAGCCCATGTCCCCATTGGGGATGTGCCTGAAATGACCAGGCAACGAGACAGGCAAAATGAAATCCAGCTGGAAGAAACGCTACGAAGCCCCGATCCAGCGCTCTGGTTCCAGACAGGGAGTAGAGGCTCAGAGAAGGGGAGAGACTGGTCCAAAGTCACAGAGCTGGTTCGTCTGTTCCTGGGTTGATGCTGCCTCTCAGACAGGTGCCCAGAGTCCTCGGGCCCAGAGACACCCGTGCACCCAGTCAGACGGCAGCGGGAGGGGCAGGCGGGCTCGCGGGGGGCCGGAAAGAAGATGCTCCTACCGAAGCTGGAATCCAAGCAGCTGTCCTTCTTGGGGCTTCCTGCCTGGCGCTGGAGGCATCTCAGGAGCCGCAAGAGGGTCAGGGCTCCGTGAAGGGTGACCCCACTCCCACCACGTCACTGGGCTTCCTGCAGGTGCAGCGTGGACGCAGGCCGGCCACACGCCGAGCCAGTCGCTCACAGAATCTTCCAGGGGCCTCCAGGTCTCCATGATCCCCTGGGCTACCTCCTGACGACCTTAGTCATGGCTGGGTCACCCTGTGACGTGCATACCACCCCTTGACCCCGCCCCAGCCCAGCCCATGAGCCATCGGGCCTGGTCACCACGATCGCTTAAATCCACCGGCCTGGCCGCCAAGCCCACCAGCCCCCGGGCTCACCCCAACTCCCACTGCCCCACCTAATGCATCCGGGCAGCTGCAACCAAGGCTCAGACTTGCTTCCAATAAAAAATAAAAAAGAAACCAAAGTAGAAAAGGATCCTAATTCTATCCTGCGGGCACTCTACAATGTTTCAGCTTCACACATAATTGTGCTGAGTAGAGTTTGACAACCCCAGGTAAGGCCCAGAAATGCACTTGGTTATTTCCTATAGGAAGTGTGTCAGAATTCCTCTCCCTTATGTTAACGTGTAAATAGGTTAGTCTCCCTACCACTGTGGGTCCAGTGCTCCCCCAGGGGGCCCAGGAGGCGGGTCGGCTTGCCCCTCCCTGCAGGTGCCATCCAGAAGACTTGGTCCCTGCCCCAACTCCCCGGCCTGGACACCGCTCCATCCCCAGGCCCCTCCCCACTCACAGCCCCTTGTTGTACACCACTGTGCGGCTGCTGGTGGCCCGGGCAATCTCAGGCTCTAACTGGGATGTTTCGATCTGAGGAGAGAGCGAGAACAGAGAAGAAAGGGTGAGGCGGGCGGGAAGTAGGGGTGGAGGCGGCTAAGAGGCGCAGGCAGGATCACCCCGGGGATGCGCCCATGTGCCACTTGCTGACACACGTCCTTCTGCAGCACCCTCCCGTGAGGGCCCCAGCACCCCTTCCGGCCCACTCTGGGCTCCTCTGTGTCAACCCAGCTGAACGCCCAGGACTGCGGCCTGAGTTCAGGGCCCTACCCACGGGCTACACACGGCCACTGCCAGGGCTGCCGGCCAGCCGGACATGGGCAACACCAGGCCCAGGGTGGCTCCACCCAGCTCCTTAAAGCCAAAGCCCCACCCCCTGGATGCCGCAGCCTCCTCTCTTTCCAAGGTGCCACTGGCTCTCCCGCCCTGTTTTGAGACCAGGAGACACGAGTCCCGAGACTGCCTGCCGGCAGCTCAGTCTTCCCATCATTCCCTTGAGCCTGGGCACCGGGGCCACTGCTTCAGCCACTCCGCAGCCCCAAGGCCTTTCCAGCCCTGGCTGGTGGAAGCCCTGCTATGGAGGACCCCAGCGTGCATCCACCTTGCTCCACCTGAACCTGATGGGGACGCTTGGGGCTCGCTGTCCCTGACTCTGGGAACACTCACGGCCGCTGGCAACCGCCTGACGTGCCTCTGCCCTGGCCCGCCACCCTGTCGGCGCCCTCCCCCATCCTCCATAGAGACCACCAGCGGTGTCTCTGTGCACCTCGGTCGCTCAGACACAGCTCCCACTCACCCTGAGCTACTCATCTTCCTCCCACTTGAGGGAAAAGTCAGAGGGCATCAGGAGGAACCCTGATCCTCAAACCCACAACCTCAGTCCACACTCTGGCCCGCCCCTGCCCGCCCGCTACCCCGCTGCAGCCATCCCTCCCTCAGAGACCTTGGTGTCTCTCCACCTGACAGCAGATTTTCTTCACTGCATTGTCTACACACAGGGCCGCTGCCACCTCCTCACCTCTCATTGACGTTATGGCCCATAGTTAACGTAGCTTCTGTTCTCGCTCCACTGCATGGAGAGCTTCTCTCCCAGGCCAATGCTGCCCTCTCTCTCGTGACATCGGCTGGACACCCCCAGGGTCCCCAGGGTTTGGTCTCACCTCTTCTCTGCACACACCCCTGGGTGACAACTGACAACTCCCAGGTCTGAGGAGTCTCCCACCATGTATCTGCCCCAGAGCTCAGGTTGCAGCCAACTGCCTGCCAGGCCTCCCTGTGGACCTCTCACAGGCATCCAAGCTCCACTCAGCTGAGATGGAACTGAATTTACCACCTCTTGCTCCCCACACAGGCTCCCCATACCTCCACCCATAGTGCCTTGGCTAGAGGCCTGGGGCCTCCTTGCCTCCTCTCCCCTCGAGCCTCACGCACTCCGTCTGTGCCCTCGGCCCTCACAGTCAGTGCAAGGCTTCTCAGCTACAGCGGTCACGGCTCTCTGACATGAAATGGTTCAGTGGCCCCACAGCCCAGACTCCTGTACCATCCAGTCCCTGCCTCCCCCTCACTGCCGACCCCCTGGGACTGGAGACGTGGGCACACCAACTCACTTCAGTGCTTGGGTAATCCCTACCTGAGTCTTCCAGGGCTGAGCCCCTTGCCACTTCCTTTCCTCTCCCACCTTGCTTCCCCTGGCCGTCCACTGATCACCTGGGTCTTGGCATTAGACACCATCCCTCGTCCAGGCCGGTGTGGTCGCCTCTCTAGGTCCCCACTGCTCCCTGCACCTCTTATACCCGAGCTGTGTCACATGGCCTTGGGGTGAGAGTTCACTCCTACCTCCTCTGTCCACTTAGATGGCCAGCTCCACGAGGCAGCCAGTGTGTGCTCCTGTTCATCCTGATCCACAAAGCCTCGTACTAATACACAGGAGACGTTCAGAAGTGTTGAGTAAATGAGTGGGAAGATGAGGTACAGAAGGCAGTGGAAGAATAAAGTCCCCCCAGAGGTTCCACAATAACCCAGATATCGCTCTGCAGCTCCAGGGACTGAGACGTGGGATACCTGAACCCCCAGCCAACAGGAGGTGAAAGGAAGGAGGTGCTACCTGAGCGAGATGGCCCCAGTCTGGCAGTGGCCCTGGCAGGGTTAAGGAGGCACCAGGCCTTTGGAACTTAGCTCAGCTGAGTTGGTTCCAGGGACCTGCTAGCTGTCAAGCATGGCAGCCCAGGGGAGCAGGCAGAAGGTGCCAGAGTCTGGCTCTACCTTCAAAGAACTGTCACACCCAGGTGCACAGCAGAGGCCAGGCAAGGGGGGCGTTTGGTGTAGACTAGAGCTGGTGGCCGTGGTGGAGTCCCTGAGAAGGGAGCCAGTCTCCTGCCATGCCTGGTCCCTCAAAACCCAGGCTTTGGCTGGTTGAAAGGACCAAGGAGACCAGACCGAGTCTTAGGGGCCCAAGTCTCTTCCCTACCCCCTCTCCTCAAACCACCTCCTCCCTCCCCACCCCTGCTGGCCTCTGAGTCCCCTCTACCCCACCAGCTCCCCTGGTCCCCACGCTGCCACTGACACAATGCACAGCGCCCACGCTTAAAAATCTAAATGCTTTTGAAAATGTTTAACCTAGTTAGACAAATTAGCAAAAATTTGTGCAAAACAATTTAGGTATTTAAAATATTCAATGTTTTTAAAAAACTGGAAAACTGTTCTTAGCTTTCAGCTGCAAAAACCAACAAAATATAACATCCCAGCAATCTTACCATGAGGTGTAACATAACCCTTCGGGAAAGCTGTTAAACAGCTACTGAGGCATCCTGGGAAATAGCACTTCATTTATTCAAATGCACATATGTCAGGCTTTTGCACCATATGTCATTCCAAGCTATTTACAGTAATAATTAAATCTTAATCAACGTTTAACCTCTGTAAAATGTTTGAAGAATCCTAATCACCCTTCAGACTGCACTAATGAAGGAGAAATATATAAACATAAAAGGAAAATGATGCATAGATATCACGCTGGAAAGAACAGTAATTGCAAAATTGTATTTCTTTTAAATATAATCAGTAAATGATGTAAAGTAAGCCAAGGAGTATTTTAAGTTAAGACATCTTGGATGTCAGAGGTGTGAGCAGCTAATTTTGTTCTGCTACCCATAACAGATGTAGCATATTTTATTTTAGTGCCATTATTAGCAACTTCCCATGCCGGCTTTCACTGAAGCACTGAGGCCCACATTAAAATCCGAGAGGCTGCTCAGCACCGCCGCGTAGGACCCACGGGCCGGGGCCACGGCTCACTCGGCCCCCTCCCTGGAGAGCTCTGGCCCGAGCGGAGACCAAGGCCTCATCCTCCCAGTAGCGGCTGTCACGGACCCAGGTCCCCCGGACTCCCCACCGTGCTGAGGGTAGCAGGTAGGAGGGGACCCTGGGGGAGCAGCAGACAGTGAGACGTCCCCGGTGGCGGTGGTGGCCAAGGCCTCAGGAGCAAGGGCCTGGGGACAGAGCTGGCATTCAAGGCTTTTCTCTTGTTTCAATTCAATTGCCCCTCAATTCCACAGCTGTCTCTGGCTGCCAACACCGCACTCCAGGGCTGGGCACCGGAGAGGGACAAGACCAGCCCATGCCCTGGAGAGGCTCAAAGTCTAGGGGAGGAGTCAGGCAAGCAGATGGATTGCACGGAGACAGACAAAGTGCCATGGAAACTGGGGAGGGGATAGGAGATTACAGTGTATTGATGAAAGAACAAGGAAGGAAGACTTCTCAGAGGAGGTGAGCCAGGAAGAGAATGGAGGATTTCGATGAGTGGGCAGGAAAAGCTTGCTGGGTCAAGGGAAGAGCATCGCTGGCCAGCATGGCCTGTTTGGCGTGGCAGAGCTGGGAATGTGGCAGGCCCCTGTAGGCCCCTGTAGGCCGCACGGAGGTGTTAGCATTTTATCTGAGGGCAACGGGGAACCGTGGAAGGATTCTGAGCAGGGGTGGGCCACGACCCAGACTCCATTTAAGGAACGCCTTGCTGGTGATGGTGAGTGTAGAACATGAACTGGGGGAGGTGAGGGGCAGCCGTGGGCATCAGAGTGGCATGAGGCCCTGCCCCATGGTGATGCCAGCAGGGGCGGGAGGAGGGCACCGGGTATTCTTGCTGGAGATGAAATCCATAGGAGTTGATGACCAACTCCATGTGGGGGTGAGAGGGAGGTGTTGAGGATGACTGTGTGTTGGATGACTCCTAATTCTAGCTCGGGAGCTGGGGTGGCTGGTGACGCCATTCTCCGAGGCAGGGAACGCGGGAGGGGCCGGGTCACGGTGGGAGGATGAGAGGCTCAGGTGGGGCCACCCGAGTCCCCCCAGGTGAGGTGGAGGGGCCGGGAGGTGGAGCGTCTGGTGCCGGGTCCCTGGGTAGTGGTCTGGGCTGCAGAGTGAGCCGTGGATGTGGAACACAGCCGGAGCCCCGGATGGAGGAGCGTGCCCGGGAGAGCAGATGGAAGGGGACGGCGCCAGGCCTGGGGAACAGGCGCATCTGAGGGGCGGGTGAAGGGAACAAGCCCATGGTGGTGGTTTGGGGGGCCAGCCTGAGGAGCGGAAGTGGTGACAGAGGGGGTCGCGGACACCAGGCAGAGTTCTCAGTGGCCCAGTGAGGGCCGAGAAGATTTGGTCTTGGCAGCGGGATTTGGTGACCTCCAGAGTCCAGATTTCCTAGCCCGCGCTCGGTGCCCATGCTGCTCACAGCCTCTTCCTGCCTAGGCCTACGGCCTCACTATCTTGAGGTCTCGTGGGTGTCAGCACTGCTGGGGGTCCTCACCGCGGGGCCCAGGGAGGAAGGCTGGAGCTTCTTTGAAGAGCACCTCTCTGAGGTGTGGGGGGCCTGAGTCTCCTCCACGGAAACCTCACCAGGGCCACCCTGACCAATAACTGGCACTCTGCTGCTGCATGAGGACAAGAGTGCCCGGCTGCTGCCATAAGCAGCTCGGGGGCCAGAGGCAGGGGCAGCTGTTCCTGGGGGTCCCCCTGTGGTGTGGGGGCCTGACAGGTCAGATGGGCAGCGGCTCTGTGCCGTGCCGGTGGCAGAACAAATGGTGCGGTGGTCACAGCACCCCCCGGTGGGCTGCGGCGAGGGGGTGCCAAGGCCTAGGGAGAGGAGGGGCTGCAGCAAGGAGGGGCCACGGCACCCACAGGTGAAGGTTAGAGCTGCAGGGGAGCAGGCTGAGTGCAAGGGCTTGGTTTTGACCACAAACTAGTTCTAAGGGGCCTTCTCAGGTGAGAAGGAGAAAGGAGGCTGGACGGGGAGTGTCTACTAGGAGGTGGGGTGAGCTAGCCTCAGGCTGCTGGGGGGCTGGGGATGGTGGGGCAGTCAGAGCCTGTAGTGGTCTCCTTCCCAGGCACCCAGCAGGCCCCTCATAGGAAGGGGGTGTCTGGAATGGGGAGCTAGAGCTCTGGAGTACGGGGGTTGCAAGGATCTGCGAGGAAAGAAAAGTTATCAGTGAGCATTGGCTGATGGCATCCCCCAGCCCCAGAACTAGGGGTGCCAGGAAGAGGTGGTCCTGTTGGGAACACACCATGCCATCACCAGAGTCCAAGGTAGAACCTGCACCCCACTTCCGGACAAGCTCCTCTGGATAGCCCCCCATCAGAGCCCCAACACCACCCTCCCAATCCAGCTCAGGCTCTGGGTCTGAAGTCCCCTGACTTCAGCCTCTAAGCTCAGAGGTAACAAATGTACCGCACTGAGACTAGGTGTCCACCTAGGACCACCCCAGGGTCCCCTGGGCACGCCAAACCCAGCTGACCCGAGTCCCCTACAGCAGCCGGACAGTCGTTTCGGTGGTAGGGGAAGGGTTAACCCTGAGCTATTTGCCTGTCTCCTGGCTCATCAGGGGTGGGGGGCCAGAGTCAGGAATGCATCTGGGGCCACCGCTGCCTCTGCAGCCTCAGAGCACACGCACACCTGCAGCCAGCGGCCAGCAGATAGTTTACATATTTGAACCTGGAGCTAAGGTGCCGAGACATAAACAGGAAACTGGATCCCTGGCCTGTGCCCCATTCTCAGCGGCTTTTACCTACTACAAAGAACTTCCTCCTCCTTGCCTTTCTTCTGCTGGCTTTTCTGCCTCCTTTTCAAAGGCACAGAGCTGGGGGTGGGGTGTTCAGCTTGACCCTGTGACATGGCTCAAAGCCACCTCCTGCTCCTGGCCAGGGGTCTGGGCCTTTGAGGGTCCACAGGTGGTGGCGACATTGACACAAGGTCCAGCCTGAAGCCTGTGTGCCTGAGGCCTCTGCCAGGCCTGGCACCAACTTGCCTACTGGGAAGCCACAGCCACCCTCTCACCAGGGCAGGGCAAGCCTCGGGTCCCTACTCAGACACACACACACATCCAGGCCCCATCGATGAAAAGGTTTCCTGAGTGTCTTGGAGGACACTGGGCTGGGCTAGGGAGCAGCTGAGGCCTGAGCCCGGGGCCCTGGGTTAGGCATCTGGTGCTGGCCCTGGCCTCGCATGGCCTTCCCTATGAACGTCAGCACCTTGGCTGGATACCAGGCCTTCTGTGACCTTCTCCATGTGCCTCACCCACCATTGCGCTCTAGTTCTAGTATATTATATGTTCTGACTTTGAGGCCTGAGTCCCAACTATAGCTTTATCTTCGAAGACTGCCTCTTCCAGGAAGCCTCCCTTGATCTTCTCAGACCAAACCCATTGCTACCGCCTCTGCTGCCCACTGCATTTGTTTTCTTCTCAAAATGCAGACCAATTTGGCTTAACCAGCTATGAAAACGGTAGTCCCCCACTCCACCCCCCCACTCCGTGAGCCGCCAGAGGCAGCTCAGTATCTCTGTGCCAAGTGCATGGTCGTTCCTTGATAAAGCTGAATCAAGCCAAACTGATGCTCCAAGTGCAGGGACCCCGTCTCATGTCCCTTTGGTGATGGGCAACCTGCTAATGCTCAGAGCCCCTTCCCCCTTTGGGAGCTCTGCACCGTGCCTGGTGCCCTCTGGTGGACCAGTCTCAAAACACTTTCTGTCTCCTGTCTTCTTGGCCTAGAGGCCTCAGTTTCCACACATGTGCAGTGGGAAGATTTTCCACCTCCTGGGACTAAGATGAGGATAATCTCAAGAAGGGGATAGCAGAGCCTCTGGAGGCTTAGAAAACCTATGAAACGCTGCACAATGCAGGCAGGACTCTGTCCCACTTGCCAGCATCTCCGCGTCGCTCACGAGGCTGAGCCTCTGACGTGGGCCAGGCGTGTTCCACATAGCGATGCTTTTAATCCTCTCACAGAAACTGTGCAAACCAAGCTGCCTCCCTCCCTGTCCTGAATCCAGTGAGGTGTTCTAGAAGGCCACAGAAAGGGACAGGCTGGGAGGCAGCCCTGATGAGGGCTGTCACTGGGGCACGCGTGTGCACGTTCATGGGGGTGCTTGTGTGAGGGCCTGTGTGCGCGAGAAGGTTGGGGTGCGGGGTGGGGAACAGGCAACATGACAGGTGGCGTTGGCGTTCCTGGGCTCCGAGAGACGTTGCCATTCCCATCCGTCCCTCCTGGGGGGTCCTGTGGGCAAACTCCAAGAAAGCAGCGGGCGGGAAGGCGGCAGATTTCTGATGGCAAAAATAGCCTGCTTCAGAGTTCAGTAGGGACTGATTACACCAGAAATGAGAAAAACCCCAAACAAACATCTCCAAGCAAAGTAGGAGATGGATTTGAGATGGGAGGGGAAGAGTGCCTGCTCTGGGAGAAGGTGAGTGTCTATGGACTCAGGAGGAACATAACGGCCTCCCCCCTAGACCCCCAACATGCCTCTGGCTTCACATCAGTCCTAGAAGAATGGGAGAAGCAGGGACCAACAAAGTCAAGGTGAGCTCGGATGAGTCAGGAGCTATACTGGCAAAGAGTCCTCTGCCGTAGGGACACACTTTGTCTTTAGCAAGGGAGAAAGGAATGTTGTCCAAAAGAGGGAGATAGGACACAGGAAACATGTAGACTAGAGTCTACATGTGTGAAGTGAAATAAATCCTGGTGAGGCTCATCAGGGAGGACTTCCTGGAAGAGAGGTCATTTCTAGAGCAGCTTGACTGAGTCTAAGCGCATACCTGACTCTTCCTATTCTTGGTTGGGAGTTCAAATGCTCTCTGAGACAACGAGGCAAGCTGGGAGAGCCACTTGCTTTTGGTGGATCTATAGTTCCCAGTCGAGCTGGCTCACCATTTTCTTCAGGGCTGGTGATGATGAGAGAGAGGTGGATTATGGGGCTGGACAGCGGGGGCAAATCTGTATTCTTTCCCCATACAAGGCAGGTATGCCTTTTTGTTTCTTAATCCTAAGTGCTGGAAAGGGGAGCAAGCAGGGGTGGAAGACAAGGAATCAGAAGGCAGTGACTGAGCTTAGAGCCTCAGGTAGCTCATCTACAGCTCCAGCGATAGATGCCTCTTAGAGTCACCCTCTGGGGTCGGGGCAAGGCTTAACCTATGGATGGCACAAGGGCACCAGAAGGGCCTTAACCCTCCCGTAGAAATGCCTTCTAGAGCCTAGACCCTCTAGGGCTGAGGGCTGAGTGAGAGAAGGGCTGGGCTGAGGGGGAGGGAGTTGGGGAGGTGTACAGGGCCGACAGGGAAGGCTCTAAGCAGGAAGCCCTGGGGGACTCTGATTAAGTCTTTTCTTCCAGTCAAGGTGTTTGGCAGAAGCTAGAGGGGCAGAGGGAGGGAGCAGAGGGTCTCCCCTGCTGAGGTGTCAGGGAAGGCCAGAGGGCAGGGGCCACACACCCATAATGGCGGGCTGGCAGCAGAGCAAACAGGCCAAACAGGAAACAAGCCTTGTTGCTGGTGAACCTGACTCCTTGTCCCCAGCGGCCCCACAAAGCTGATACCAGGACACACACACACACACACAGAGCGGCCCCACAAAGCTGACACGAGAGCCCCTAACCCAGGGCCCCCTCCTCCACCTTAGCCCAGCACAGAGGCAGGAAGCCCCATCTGTCCTGTGCCCCATCCCAGGGCTGGGAGGACAGAAGGCGCAGAGTGAGGGTCTGGGAGCCACAAGGCACATTTCAAGGCGAGTCGGCTCTGTCCGCTCACCATTCAGCACCATTTGTGAGTCACGGATGGCCACAGAGGGTGGCTCTCAGAGGGCACCTCATGCTTCGGAAGAGACACCCCACGATCAGTATCTGATCTTAAGGTCACCAGTGCACTGTCAGCTCTCTTTCACAACCAGGACCTCAATGCACCGAGCCAGGAGGGAACTTAGTTCCAACACCTCGTCTTCAGGCTGGGGAAACTGAGGCCTTTGAGGTTAAGGCCAAGGTCATAGGAAGAGTTGAGGCCGAGGGATACCAGCCTCAGAGGAGGAGGGCAGCCCCGGGAAGTGGTCCCTGGCCCTACCCCAACTAGGGACAAGGCAGAGCCCCCTGTGGCCCCCACCCCTCCAACCTCACCCATGCACAGAAAAGCCCCACCTTTTCCTGTGGACACATTTCAACCTCACGAAATCAGCTAATTATTGACAGTTGGTGAAGAGGAGATTTCACTTTTTCCTCCTGTTAAACTGCTCCTAATTAGTTCCCTGTCACCACGGCTGGCTCGCCCGCCGCTCGCCCGTTCACGCGGTAATCCCGCTGCACAGTGCCTCATTAACCTTTTGCTCCTCTCCTGCCGCCTGCCAACAAGATGAAGACAAAAACAGATTGTCGAACAATGGCTCCTGCTCGTATGTGCAGCCCCGTTCCCCAGCCCCTGAGCTCCCGGAGGAACAGTGGGGGGAACAAGAAGGGAGCAGGGTGGGGTTGGGCCCAGGAGGAATCGAGGAAGGGAGAAAGAGGCACAAAGACAGACAGAGACGGAGACAGGCAGGGCACAGGGAGGGGGTCTTGGCCAAGGCACAGCTTCTTGCTCCAGGGAGACATGAGGTTCATTAACCGGCCTGGAAGTGCTCCCAGGTGGGGACACCGGCTGTCAGTTGGAGGCACGCTCACCACCCCCCGCCCAGCCTCCCTGGCAGCCAAGCCCCTGGGCCCGGAGACTGGACCCCGCGGCTCCCTTGAGGGACCCAAGGCGCATGTGTGCGCACGCGCATGTGCGAGCACGTGCACGAGCCTGGAGGAGTCGGAGATGACCACGTGTGCCTGGAACCCAGAGCCCCAGTCTCCCGAGAGGGCTGGTCCAGAGGCCCCCGTCATAACCAGGGAGGCCCCCACAGCCCGCCTGACCTCCTCCGGCCCCTGCGCAAGCCCTAGCGTGGCTGTTTCATTTTCATCATCACCATCCCGTCTCCTGACATTTCTTGTTTAATGAGTTTCTGTCCACCCCACGGACATGGATTCCAGTGAAGGCTTGGGGGCTGGGTGAGAGCGCCGGAATGCTCCTACTGATAAATTAGCAGGGAGCCATCTGGGGCTCAGACTTGGGCCTTCTCTTTTTATAGTGATGTGGGGGTGGGTTGGGAAGGGTTATGGAATCCTTTTGCTGGGTAGAGTCTGTTCCATCATTACCAACCCTGGACCTGAGGCAAGGTGCTTAACTTGATCTGCCTTAGCTTTCTTATTTGACAGTGGAGTTGTGCTGGTGTCTACCTCATAGACCTCAGGTTCTGGACCCTCATTTGCACATGACTGCCGACCAGGCCCATCTACTTTCTGAACCCAGGGACCTCGCAGAGGCCTTTTTCCAGCTGGGGCTATGCGCATCCCCTCCCTATCTCTGTCCTTTCTCTAGCTTCCCCATCCCATCCCACAGAAGCACAGGTTTCTCCTTCTCAAACGGTTTTCTATTCCTGAGTTCACTTGTTTAAACAAAGTGAGAACAGAAAATTGATGTCACCTGCTCCTGCACGGACCTGGCTTGCTACATCACCCAGTCATCAAGTCTCGTCCCCTCTGCAGTCACCCCCTTGCAGGGTCCCCTCCTCCTCTGAACATGCTAACCCTTGTGTCCAAGACGCCGCTCTGTTGGGGTGTCCCCCTTGAGCCCGGCTGCTCCTGCTTTTCTAAATGGCATTTATTCCTCTCAGTGACCTCACCCCTTTGCAACTTCAATTGCCCCCGTGAACAAAAGGTCCCATGTCTGCAGCCCCGTCTCTCCCCAGTGCCACAGATGCACACGTCTGTCCAGGTAACATCCCTTGATATGCAATCATAGCTCAGACTTGAATGGCCTTAGCAGAATTTAATACAAGGCACGCAGAGTTCCCAGCATGCTGCCTGGCCCGGTAGGTGCTTCTAATAGGCAGACACTCTTATGCTTATTTGCAATTTTAATAGTAAAATGAGCAGTTGAATAGATACTACAATAGTTTGAAAAGAACAGACAAAACTCCTTCCTCAGGACGAAAATTTCTTCCTCAGCCTCTGGGTCAGTGGGCCAGAAACCCCATACCGACCACCCCAGGCCAGCCATTCTAGGAAGCAGTTCCTCAACTCTAAGGCCCCTAATTAATTAATTAGTGTTCCAGTGATTACTCCTGCTGACAACCTTGGTGGCTCTTGGCAAGGGTGGGTCAGCCCAAGCAAGTCCAGACTTATTGTGGCAAATCCCACTGGCTTCTGGGATGAGACACGGTCCCCATACGACAGAAGCAGCACCTCGTTAGAGGGAATTAATTGGGAGGATGAAATGGGGGAACAGGTCCTCTCAGCCAACTGACGGCTGGCTTTGGTGCCACGGGCCACAGAGAGGCCTCACAACAACTTACGGGGCCCAGGCCCCCATCTGCACCCCACTGGGGTTGATCGGGTGAGGAGGGTCTCTGCAGATCGTGTCCTTTCCTCCCTCTGCAGAGAACAAGGGCTTACTAGCCATGACTATATTCTTCCCAGTCCAGAGAAGGAGGGTTGCAATGGGGGTTGCAATGCCCAAAATGGGGGTTGCAATGCCCAAAACAAGTGCCTTCCACGTGCACTGGCGGCAGGCCTGGGATAGAAAGGGACCTGGCCTTGGACATGGAGTTGTGAAACTAGGGTCCACTCTCATAGGCCACCCTGGAGCTGGGCTGGAGGCCCAGCCATCTCCCCATTATTCACACTGTGAAACACCCACCAAGGACCCACACCACTCCAGGCTTCCCCACCCAGGGTGGCCCCCAGCTCCTGCTCTCTCCACCCCCAACCCCCGTGAATAAGGTGGTCAAATGAGGAGAGCAAAACGCTGGATGAAGCGTTTCCTGGGAGCTCTGGCCCCGGGCCAGGCTCTGGGATGTCTTTCCTCATCAGCGCCTGCTTCTGTGCCTTTGGGCTTGTGTCTTGGCTGTCTGGTCTGGGCCTCCACATCTCCAGCAAGACAGCAGGGCTGTAAACTGGATGAGCTTGAATCTCCTCCACAGGGATGGTTTTCCACACCGGGGCGTTTTCTCTGTCCTGGATCCCTCCCCAGTGCGGGCGGTTAGTGCCACTACTATCTGCTTTCTGAACACAGGGGCGCCTAACTGCACAGGGCACTGGACCCTCTCCTAGGAAAGCTCTGCCGTAGAGTGCCAGCCCACCTTCCAGAACGGACGCCGGGGCCACTGAGAAGTGCCCTCGCTCCCATCTTCAGAACTTCCATGCAGCCCGGAGCTCTGCTTCCACCTGAGCTCTCCAGGCCTCACGTCTCAGCGGTCATGGGGGGTGGGGAGGGGGCTGAGAGGGGTTTCCTTGGCTTCATCACAAGGCGGGGCCCGTGGGCATGAGGGCGCTACTTGCTGCTGGCACACATCACAAGCCGGACTCGCAGCCCATTCTTGGCCTCCCGAGACAGACATCCACCCCGTCACAGCTGCCCCCTGAAACGCCAGGGCTCAGAAGCGGGGGAGCAACCCCAGTGCCACCCTCCTAAGAACTGGGACTGGAGGTGCCCACCTCCTAGCCTACGCCAGTCCTCCTGATGAGCGTAACTCTCCAGGCCCCTTCCTAGCCTTCTCGAGAACCTCTACCCGTCCCACCACCTCTCTGCAGACCCCTCTTGAAGCAGGGCCGGTCCTGCAATCCCCCACGTGGAAATTCCTGTCTCTGGCCACGGCGCTCTCTGCCCTGAGCACAGTAACTATGAGGCCACCTTCATTCTTGGTTCCCCCCTTGGGTGCGCCTCTCTATCAAACCTTGCTTTTCCCATCAGTTTACTCACCTTCACCCCCAATCAGCTAAGATTCTAGGGTCCACTGCAACTCCTGACATCTTACCAACCTCCAGAATGCCCTGCCTGGTCTGATGAACCCCTGAGCAAGGTTCTGAGCTGCGCCTCCTGGAGCGGGGGAGGGGGGTGCCCAGCACCTCCAGGGAGACAGGCCCCGGCCACACCCACACATCACATCGTGTCTCCTTCTTCCCTCAGCCAAGCCCTCCCAGATGTCCTCATCATCGCTCGCTCCCATCCTCCCCTTTGCTGGAGAAGCTCCAAGCTTCTCAGTAGTCCTCAACCCTCTGATCTCCCCTTTTCTCCATCTCTCCCTTCAGAGTCAAGAGAAGCCATCAGAGCAGATTCTTCAACCTCCCACCCAAGAACCCCACCTCCAACTTTGTCTGCCCTGGCACTGCCCCTAACTCAGGAAAACTCCTCTGTGCCTTCCCTTTGCATTTACACCAGCTTGTCCCTTCCCTTTAAAAAGGGGAGAAAAATAAACAAAAGCGTTCCTTGGTCCCACATCTTACTCCAGGGGTCTGCTTCTCCTTTTCCCCTTGGTGCGAGCCTGTGGACGCGGGTCTCCTCACCCCCAGCTGGGCCCACCTCTTCAGGACAGGCTCGCCTTCATGTCCAAGAACCTCAGGGCTTGGTCCCTCGGGAGGGTCAGAGCCTGCAGACAACCCACTGCCCCCTGGGCCCCCTTGGCCTGTCCTTCCTTCCCTGGTCACTCAGCTCAGACTCCAGCCTCCCCACAGGGTCTTCCTCCACCAGAGCAGCTCCTGGCTGATCCAGCTCCCTCCCTCCCTCTGTCCCACTAGCCCTGTCCTCTCTCCCAGACCCTCAGGCCAGGGCCTGATCCCACAGGCAGCTCCATCTGCACGTTCCCCAGGCTCGGGCTCCGGACCCTCATTTCCATCCATCTCAGCAGGCTGAGGGTGGGGTCGTACCTACATTGCAGGGTTGCTCGGGAGCAGGCAGCTGGGCACATCCTGCAGGCTCCTTTTCCCTCACACGTGCACCCTCATCCAATCCTGAAGCAGCCACCTCCTGACTGTCTCTGCAGGGCCCCACAGCCCTGCCCACTCTGCCACCCTCTCTCTGGGCACCCACCAGGGGCTCCCAGGGGCTGCTTTCCTCAGAGCCCAACCTGGCCTCAGAAGCAGTCTCGGGCACTGTTCAAAATCAGGACCAGTGGCTCCCCACGCACAGCCCTTCACAGAACATTCGCTCTCTGCTTTGCCTGGCGCAGCCCCGCTCCCTGGTGCGGCTCATCTTGGGCACTCTCTGCTTACGGCGCTTCAGCTTTGGAGCACATTCACTCCTGGTGACCCAGACCATGTGTTCCTTCCACCCCATGTACCCAACAGTTCCAGCCCACCCATCGGGCCTTGCTGAGATGCCACTTCTCCCTAGGCTCCCCTGGAACCCCATGGTGTCCTCCCATCCTATAGCTCCTGCCCATCGTTTGCACATTTAATCGTGGTGCTCACTGCTGGACACTCAGCTCTGGGAGGTCAAGTCTGTGTCAGCCTCCTCCACAGCGCTGCCCCGGTGCAAGGCCCAGTGCGAAGGAGGCAGCACTGAGTCGGTATTTCTTAATCAGTGAGCAAGCCACACCCCTCCCAGATGTGCCCTTGAGCCCCTCCTCCCACTGACCTCTGACATCTGCGGGAAGAGGCTGATGGCCAGCGGCAGGGCCAGGCCGAAGGCTGCCAGGCACACGAGGCTTTGCACAGGAAGGAGCAGCCGGGGCCGTGCCTGTAGGAGAGCCGTCCTGCAGGAGGGAGAGACGGGGGTGCACGCGTGAGACAGAGATGGCAAACTGGCTGCCAGCCACCCCGCTCGGCCCCGCTCGAAGTCCCAGAGCCAGGGCAGCCTGGTTCTGGCCAGCACCTTCCAAAGCTAGAGTTGTAGAGGAACTATGTCTCTGAGGTCTTCTCCAGCGGGCACCCCGCTCCCCGGGCCTGAACCGAAGGGCTTGGCTGCTTGAACTCTCAATCACAGTCACAAGACAACACCTGAGGGGCGCTTACCCCACTGCTACAGAGAAGGCCAATGTGGAAGAAGACTACAGAGGAGGCTCCTGGGGTGGGGGGCACAGGAGAGTAAGATCGTCCTTCAAGACAGCACAGAATGAGACAGCAGCATGTCGAGTACATGCCAAGTCCAGAGGAGGAGACGAGCCACGCGCACGCATGCACACGGGCACACGCACAACCGACGCTTTCGTGTACAGGCACACACGCGTGTACACACACAGCTGGGAGGCGATGGTCACTTCTGTGTGGGACAGAACACGCCCCACTGGCCACTTGGGCAGTTCTGACCCAAGAGCCCCACAGAGAGGCGGTGACTTGCCCCAGGCCAGCTTAGCAGGAGGCAGAAGGGGCCTCTGCCCTGGCCCCTGACTGCGGGCAAGTGCAAGTGCATCACCCTGCTCTCAGCTCCAGTTTCAGGCTCATCCCAGCCCATCACAGCTGATGCCCATTCCCCGTGGCAAGCTTTGGAGGTGGGATTCCTGGACAAGAGAGGGGTATGAAAAACCTCCCTCTGGGGCACAGGGTCCTGGTTCCCACATAGAACAGATTTTGCAAATAGCGAGGGCTGTACGGCTAGTAACTACATCTTCATCATTTGCCCACCAGAGCTTTATGTTTTGCATGATGGAGCAGGCCATTTAGAGGGGCCCGCTGAGCCCTCGACTTGGGGAGGCCTGGAGCAGGAAATGCCAGCAGGCTGGACTATTCACCAGAGCGTGCTGGGTGGACACCACCACATCTAAGCTTGACAACCAAGCAGCCTCCTGTGCCTGAGACAGGCTCCTGGGATGACGAGGCATGTCAGGGCCCTCTCCCTCCCAGATGGAGCAGGGCCAGCTGTGGTCATGGGCTGTCCTGGGAAAGCAAAGCCCACACCACTTCACTCCCTAAGAGCACCTGGACTTGACAGACAACAGAATTGGGGCGAGCAGTTCTTAAACTCCCCCAGGGACAGAAGGAGGCTGTGGGGCAGCCTCAGGACTGCAGCCCTGTCTACGCAGCTGGGTAAAAATGCGAACTCCCAGCCCACAAGATTCCGACTTAGCTGGCCTTGTGCCTAGGAATCTGCATTTCAAACCACCCTTCATGAGTGTCAGACAGGTAATTCCTACACCAAGCACGTTTCTGAGAAACCCTGGCCCGGGATGGCCCTGTTAAGATACCAGTACAGACCCAACTATCTGTATGTTCTGTTCAAGCAAAGGCCTGGACACAGGCATGTGCAGCCATTGTGTGTGTTATTATTACTTGGTCTCTGCCCCAGTTAGTGCAGAGAGGAGGACGGGTCCTGGCCGGAGGGCTGTCCCCTTGCCCCTTCCACTAACCAGGACCCCAAGCTCCAACCAGGTGTCCTGTCGAATGACGCCCCAGTTAGCTACCTATCTGATTGGGGTGTTTCCGCAAGATGAAGAACAGCAGGACAAGAGGCCTGAATCAAGCTCAAGCCCATCTGACCCCTCCACCTGGGTCTAAGTGCCCCCAGGGTCTCTCTCACCAACAGGGGAGCCTCACCACCCCACAAGGATCGGCTGCAGGCTCCCCGGGCTCCCGTGGGAATAAGGCTGACATGGGCTCAGAGACTGGTTTCAACACAGATCACTTGCCAGGCAGCACAAGGAGGTGGTACCCACAGGCTGGCTCAGGCTCGTGCCTAGGCCAGAGGCGGCTCTCCTGTCCCCATGGCAGTGGCTGGGACTTTAGTTCCTGCCAGGGCCTGAGCAGAGGAGATGGCAAGGGAGAGTGTGACGTCCCTACAGACACAGCCCAGGGTCACTGAGGGCCAGGACAGTGCCGGTGGGTGAAGGGGAGAGGAGGGAGGCTCCCTCCCAGAGGTCATCTCACAGGAGTGGCTGGCTGGTCTCCACTGGGCGGGAGTTCAGGGAGCCCCAGGCCTGTGCTTCCAGAAAGGGCAGGAGACAGGCCTGAGACCTCAGCCCCACAGGAGCCTCTGAAGTCCTAGCCCAGAGCAGGGGGAAAGTGAACACAGCCTGACAGGGGGAGGGGCAGGAGGAAGGGAAATGGCAGGGAGGGATTGGAAAAGGCAGCTGGGGGAGTTAAAATATGCAGATGGAGAGATGTGCGAATGCCTGGGAGAAAGGAAAGACCCGGATCCCAGGGAATGAGGGAGGCTGGGGAGCTGCCTCAGGAACCGCAGTGATGGGGGTGTGGCCTGAGCCCTGGCTTAGCTTAGATCCAACCTGGCATCACACGGGCTGGGAGAAGCAGGGTTGCAAGGAGAGAGCCTGGTGGCCCACCAGGTCCAGCCCAGGCACTTGCCCCGGGGGTTAGGGGCCAAACCCCCCAGCCCTGGGTCGAAAGCCAGCTACACTACAAGCCCAAGGCAGAGGGATGGAGGTTGTGTGTGCACACGTGGGAGGGCGTGTTTATGTGTGTGTGCGAGAGAGCACGCGTATCCCTCTGAAGGCCAGTGCTCTGGGTTGGGGGTGAAGGTCCCCTACTTCTGACTCAGGGCTCTTTTCCCTTTCGTGTCAGCAGAGGGACACTTGAAGCTGCCACACTCCCTCCTCTTTTATCCTGGCAGGAAACGCAGAGACCCAGTGGAAGAGGGCTCCTCCCGGAGAGGATAAACTGAGGCAGAGCCCAGCCTGCTGCCCGCACAACAGCTTATCCCCCCATTGCTGTGCATTCCCTCAGCACTTGGTGCGCAGTTTTAGTTGGCACTCCATTAATTTGCAAGTAGGCTGCTTTGTAAGTGTTCTTTTGTCTTTCTTCCCTGGCTGTCCTGACTCCCTCACCCAATGGGGCTCCGGGAGGGTGGGAGGTCCCCCAGCAGCGTCCTCAGCAGGGTCCTGTCACTGGTCACCCCTGCCTGTAAGGCAATGGGCGCTTCATGGGGTCCTGCAGGGGGCCAAGGGGTCTGCTGGATGGTTCAGAACGCAAACCCCAGAGACCCAACGGCATCATTCTCCAGGTGGGAACCTGAGGCTGGCCCCAAAATATTGGAGCAGGAACCTGGATTTCCTTTTCTTACCAGAAGTTCTGGCTGGTGCAGCTACCCTGCGCTGCCTCTCCCATCGGACAGGGGTGCAGGTCCCCAAACACAAAAAGTAGTAAATCTTCAAGGGCACAAAGGAGGTCTTGTTTATCTTGACATTTCTGGGGCAACACAGGATGGACCCTTCCCCTCGCCAGAGACCCCCATGAATTTCAGGGAAAGATCAACCAAGCCAAAGCTTCCAGGAGATCTGACCAGCTCATTTGTTTCCACCTCCCTGAGGGGCTTCTCCTGAGCCAGAGCTGAGTCAGATACCTGGCAGCCCAGACTCCAGGTGGATCCCAGACTGGGGAGGTTCAGACCAGGACAAGCTTACCCCACCTTTCAGGTCCCCCAACGCTAAATTTGAGCCCTCAGACCAATAGGACACTAAGCATTCCACTTGCAGCAAACCCAACCCAGATGCCACATGGGAAGGCTTCAAAGACCATGCTTTTCTCCAGCAAATTCCAGGTTCAAGATTCAGTAGCCTGGAAGGCAGATTCCCTACCTTCCTCAATTTCCTGTTGTCTCCTCGTTTTGCGGGGACAGCCTTAGTTCATGATGGAGCTATGGAACTGCATGGTATAAGGGTTGGGGTACAAAAGCAACCACTCCCCCAGAATGTGTTTATTTTTGCTACTTAACATAACAGATGAATTTTCTTAAATCCTGGTGCACAATATACTATGCTCCTGCTCAGGTACAGTGTCCCCCTCCCCCTCAAAGCGCCTACACATTTTGCTTCTATCAGGCCGGACTCTTTGATGTCTGCACAACAGCCCACACTCTGCCTAGAAAGCCCTCCCTTCTGCAGAAATCCTACCCCGCCCCCAGATGCAGTCAGAGTCCCTCCCACTGCACTGGTCTTCTCTGCTGCTGGGCCCATAGAGCTCCCACCCCTCAAGGTCACCTTGATCTTGTTGACATACGGCCCAATCCCACCTGCAGCTGACCTGTGTGTGTGTGTGCCATGCTCATCTCCCTTTCAAAATACTAGCCTCCTGAGGTCAGGCCCCAAATCTGCTCTGCGCCTCACCCCAGACAGACCAGCACCTACAGACATGCTGATCCTGTGATGTGATCTGAGGCCCGAGAGCCAGCCCATGTTTCAAGGCCACTCCTGGCTCCACCATTTCTTAACATACGACTACAGGTAGATGACACAACCTCTCTTGGTCTTCTGGGCCTCATCTGTAAACAGGGACACCATACTTAACCTCATTGCACTGGTGTAAGGGCACAATGAGATCATTTGTTCATTCAGCAAACACGTACCGAGTCCCTGCCATGTTCAGGAACTGCTAGGTGCTGTGCAGGGCAGTGAAAAAAAGGAATTTACTTAGGTGCATGGAGATTACTTTCTAGTGGAGCAGACAAATAACAAACAGCTAGGTAAGAACTCAGAATCTATGAGTGCTATGAATGAAAATAAGGCAAGAGGGAGAAGTAATGGTGGCTGATGGGGAGGTCAGGGAGGGCCTATTGGAAGCCCTGGCTTCCGGGAAGAGGCTGTGACTACCTCCGGCAGCAGAGTAGGATTTCTGCTCAGGAAGCTCGTATTTTGAAAGGGAGATGAGCAAGACACACGCATAGGTCAGCTGCAGGTGGGGTGGGCTATTGTGTAGGCATCCAAGAGTCCAGCAAAATGTGTTCTCCCTGGGGGAGACACTGTAGCTGAGCAGGAGCATGCTGTATTGTGCGCCAGGATTTAAGAAAATTCATCCGTATGTATGAAGCCCTAGAGGCAGCCAGTATTGGAAAGCCTCTTGGGAAGAGATCTGGCTGAAAGGTTAAGTATTTAATAAATGTTGCTGCTGTTATAGTTAGTATTGTGACAATAAGTTCCCAAAACTGAGGAGAAGTCTTAGTCCCAGAGCCCAAAATGGAGTGACCCCAAAGCTGTCCACACCATACACTGCCCCAAGCTCACTGGTTTGAGGTGCCCCCCTCCAGGCCAGACCCCACGAGAGGCACCTGCACCTCCTCACTTTTCCCTGCATCGCTAGGCTTTTCTTCTCGTTCCCCCCACGGGGAGTCCTCTGGCTCCTGCTGCCTCAGCCCCCCTAATCCGAAGGGCCTGCTGGCCAGCTCACCCCGAACATTGTCCTGGCTCCTCCTCCTTCTCTGCTCAGCCTCTGTCAAACGGTATCTCAGTCTTCACAATTGAATTTCACACTCATTAATTAATAGAATGACTCCGTCATTGTCCTTATTATTGTGTTCCTATTCCTTACAGTCATGACAAATATGTGTTCTCAAAACATCCCTTTGCGGAAGGCAGAGAGGTTAGTATTATTCACATTTTATAAACGGAGAGAGAGGTAGCGATCTGTCTCCCAGTGGATGCCCGAAGGAGGTGGCACTGGCCCTACATCTAGTCTTTCCACCATAATCCTCAGACCGACTCTTCTCAACTGGCCCAGCGCTGTGCACCGATAGGGAGTGAGCACACGCGTGTGCATACACACACGCACACATGGAGACACACACCCGAGGGCCACCGGCTGCTTGGGTTTGGCCATCAGACGGCCTTCCCAGCACCTGGCCCAGGGGCCCCAGAAGCAAACGTCTTCGAATTCTCATGATGGGTTCCAGCATCACTACCAGGAGGCTGGACCAACCAGGACAGGTGGGCTGCCAGCTGCCCCCGCTCCCTGGCCCTGGGCCACCCCGTGCCCCTTCCCTCTCACCCTCCTTCCCAGCGGTGGCCCTCTCTCCCGGCTGCCCAACTCACTTCTCCAGCATGGACATGATGATCGGGGGCAGCACCAGGATGGGCATGGGGAGGACCACTCGCGTCAGTGCTGTCTCCAGCAGGGCCTGAGGGGCAAGCAGAGGTTTGGGTGAGCCACGAAGCAGGCAGCAACCCCGCCCAGAGCCCCTAGGTGTGTGCACTGATGCTCGGTACATCTGGCTGAGCGGACTCGTTCATGCAACGGCTCGCAAAGCTGTACTCTGAACAGCAGAGAAAAACCACCCCCATGTCCCTACTGCACACAATTGAAAAGAGCAGATCCCAGCACCTGCGTGTTGGGGGGAGGGGTAGCCACACGGAAGCGGCCCCAAGAAGGGGCCTGTGCCCAGGGAGGTGCCTCGGGTGGTGGATGCAGGGGCTGGAAGGAAACATATGGAGGACTTGAGATGCTCTAAAACAAAGCAAGTGCTGGAAGGCCCAGAACAAACAGCTGGGGCCTGCAGAGCCGCGAGAGGCTCATGGATCTGGGGGAGGACAGAGATTTGAGGTTTCATTTAATTTTTTTACATCCCTTAAGGCCAACATCTTGCATCTCCTGGCCCCGAATCCAGCCTTTCTTAGTGACAACAGGCCAGCTTTGTGGGGGAATGTGCCTTTGAGCTCTGCTGTCTCCAGAGGCATCAGCCTGGCTCTGGGGGCTCCCTTGGGATACAGGGGCACTGCAAGGGCCCAGCCCAGCAGCAGTTCTGCACTCTGCTGGTCATTACACTGAGTGCTTTAACCCTGGCTCCTGACCCTCAGAGAAGGCTCCAGAAGTGGCCCATAGCCCAGGCTCCCTACAGTCTTTCCCCAGACAGCAAGAGGCTGATGGAGTGGGGCAAGAAAAGCCCAGAGCTGCCAGAAGAGCTCAGAGTTCCCTGCTATTTGACCCCTGAGGGGGGGATATCTAGTTCAGTTACCTAGAGAAAAGGCTAGGTGGGGTTGGATGGGAGTTTGAGGTCAGGTAGTAAATTGAGGTCAAATCCCCTCTGATGCTGGGCATCTCTCCAGGCACTTGGTCCTTCATAACCAGCACCAGGAAGGCCACATGGGGCTCCTCCATCCTCCTGAACAGGTATGGGAAAGATGAGCACCCAGAGCCCATGCAGGGAGCAGAGGATAAATGCTGGTTGGCACCACCAAGCCCTTGGCCCTCACAAGGCTTGTCACAAGGCATTCACTTTCCTCAGACCATCAGGAGCAAAGGCCGTGGGGTAGAGAGGGGTCCCACCTCAGAGGCTTATGGAAAAAGCCTTGAGGACATAGGGGAGGCTCTGGCCCCATAAGGGAGCCAATGAGAGATGGTGGCTGGAACAGAGGAGAATGCTTAGCTGCCTCAGCTGACCCTACTCCACCCTCCATCCCAGCACTCAGGGGCCCAGCTACTAATCACCATGAAGATGAAGGCTGGGGAAGCACAGGGAACTGTGCAAATGGGTTAGAACTTTTTTTTTAACTACAATTGTTAGAGTGAGGAGGCTGGTTTTAAACCAAGAATGAAAGAAGGCCTTCTTGTAACCAGATATTCTTCCCTAAACCCCACTGTGGCCTCCCTCCCCCAAGCCTGAAATCCTTCCACTGTGACCACACTTTCTCCCTGGTGAGGTATCACCTGAAAAGTGCCTATTAGCACAGAACCACAAACCACTGGCTCCCAGCTTCCTCTTCTTACCCAAAAGGATATGAAGGCCCAGGGGGTAGGGCCCTGGATCCTGGGGAGGAGGGAAGAAAGCTCAGGGGGACTGCCACTGCCCTCACCAATTAGCAGATCAGCAAAGCCGGGTCCAGAGGGAGTGGGACGAGAGATGGGGTGTGTCGGTGTGTCACAGCGGTGATGACGGGGACGTTGGGGAGAAGCAGGATGTGTGTGTAGTGGAGGATTCAGACATGGCCGGGGCCAGACCTCTGGCCCAGCTTGCATAGACAGGCCAGCCCCCTGTGGCTGGCCACCCAAGCCCCCCAAACCCTGCACCCTGCGCCCCTGCAGACCCACGTGTCTGGCTGCGATCTTTGAGGAGCCCACGAGGTTGCCATCACCATCCAGAACGTCAATCCCTTCCTCCAGCTCCCCGCACCGCATCAGGACCACGTTGCAGATATTGGCGCTGGCTGGGGAGAGAAGGGAGCAGAGAGTAGGGCTGAGGGTGAGGGTGGCATGCTACGTGGAGGAGAAGGCCACCGGGCTTCCTCTCTTCCCCAAGAAACAGCAGCGCTGAAGGAACGCTGAGCCTGCACTCACATGCAGTCGGTGAAGGCACGGTCAGCAGCCGGTCCATGTGCCTGTCAGCGTGGTGAGGGACTAGGGGCCCCTGGGAAACTCATGAGCAAAGGTGGAAACTGAGCAGTGGTGGGGGGGGCACTATTCAGGGCTCAGAGAGTGGCCAGTCATCAGGGTGCTGCTTTCTTCTCATGGGCAGGCCCCCACGCCACCCAGACCCAATATTGCCCTGGCAGCTTCTCAGCCTCTCGGGCTGCCTTTCCAGGTGGGCTCATGAAATTCCAGCCCCCCACATTCAGCCCCTGGCTCCTCAGAGTAAGTCGAGCTCCCAGAGATTTGCTTCCCTGACAGCAGGTGCCAGAGCAGGCAGGAACCTCCGTGCTCACCCAGCACCGCCCCCTCATCATATGGAAGGAAGAGGGAGGCTGGGGGTGGGGCGGGAGGGGACTTCTCTGAGGTCACCCAGCAAAGTGGGACAGAGTCGAAGGGTGACAGTGGCTGATCTTCTGGGCACCAGGAGACGAGAGGGCTTGGGGAAGGGGGCTCTGACACAGGTGGACCGTCTACATTCTTGCTTCAGAGTTTGGGTTCCCTCTTTTGGCCATGCCCACCCCCCTCCTCAACTGTGATTGTGTGGACGGACCTAGCCCTGGGGGGATGCAGAGCTAAGGGGCACCCCTCAGCTGATGACCAGTACAGGGGGCCTCTCACCTGAGACTCATGTGGTTGGGCCAGTGCAGGTGCTGACCTCGCCTGAACTCCTCCAGCCCCGCACAGGATGAAAGTGGGGGAACGGGGGTAGTGGGCGGGTGGGGAGTGGGGGGGTGACAAATGTGGAACCCGCTGCTTCACTCCTCCCCCAAAAGCGCCTTGCTGTGTTTAAAGTTTTAATTTTTGCTAATTAATGTCAATTAATTTTGTATAATGAGTGTTTAATTTTGGGGAGTGTGTGAGCCTGGGAGCGACTGCAGTTCTGGGCTGTGAACGCTGATTAGCATCAACACCTGCTGCTTCCCCACTCCCTCCAGTGTGGGGGGGCACCAGGGTTTGGGGAGCTGGAGGGCGGCAGGGCCTTGTGGGCAGGTGGAGTGGGAGGAGGCCCGCAGATGCTCCTGGTGCCCTAGCCAAAGCTGAGGAGCAGAGTGTCCAGGGCGCTCGCTGCTGAGGGACGGGGCTCTGCAGGGGAGGGGCGCCTTGAGACCCTGGGGCCTGGGAGCCTCAATCTCCAGTTTCAATAAAGCTGGGAGGTGGAATGAGCAGAGGGAAGACCAAAATGCTCTGCAGTCTTTGGGAAGAAAAGCAGGAGCCCAAATACAGTTTTAAAATGTCTTTACAGCACATATGCCATCTTGGATGAGCTCTCATGCTTCCACACGACTCTCGGCGGCAGTGGCAACCACCAGCAGGCCACCGTGTCGGGCCTCAAGCCCCGAGCCCCTGCCGTCGTCCCCTCGGCAGGCACGGTCACCTGTCTTACACAGCGCTCTCAACTGGGGTGGTTTTGTGATTCGGCAACAATTGGAGACGTTTTTGATCATCACGACCTGAGGTGGGGGTGGCTGCTGGCATCTAGTGGGTAGAAGCAGTGCTGTTAAACGCTGTACGATGCACGAGGAAGCCCCCATAACAAAGAATGATCCAGCCCAAAATGTCAGCAGCGTTGACACTGAGAAACCCTTCTCTTACACATATCCAGAGACAGACAGACAGACAGACAGAAAGGTGACTCTGAGGTCAAGGACGGTTTGGGAGCCTGGATTCCAGGCCAGCTGGGCTTAGGTTCCAATCCAGGCTCAGCATCACCCCCACCCTCTCCCCACTCTCACCCCCAGAGTTGAGCTGCTGCCAGGATTCCCCAGAGCCCAGAGCCTAGAAGGGCCCCCAGACTGGTCTCCCCACTAGCTGGCACCTGGCCTGTGCGTTGGTGACACGCCCTCTAGTGACAGCAGGAGCACTCTACAGCCCTGATGGCCGGGACTGCCCTGCCTTTGGTTACCAGGAGACCTCACAAAACCTCAGGAGAGGAGGTTGTGGTTTTCCACTCTGAAAAGCATTGACTTCTGCCCGCCAAAAACCCCTTCCATCAGCAGCATCAATGTTCCTGGAAAGGCAAGAACACAGGAGACACCCATCTACGAAGAGTCAGGCGCCCCTGCCTGCTCACCCCGTGACCCAAGCAGCCGCTACAAGCCACCTCCCAGCATGGTTCCCTTAGATGTGAGAGGGGCTGTCCTTGCCAAATCTCAGGCCCTGGCTGAGCTCACACAGAATGCTGGCCTCCACACCCATGCCCACATCAGGTCAGAAGGCTGAGGCATCGCTAACCCTGAGTGTGTGTGTGCGCGCGCGCGCGCGCGCGAGAGAGAGAGAGAGAGAGA